>RXID01021866.1:0-88241 GCA_005019695.1 Trichopus zeylanicus subsp. travancoricus
GTAGCAGCAGTAATAGTAGTCTTAGTAGGTGTAGTATTTGTAATTGTAGAAATAGTAATAGCAGTAGTGATAGTGGTAGTGGCAGTAGTAGCAGTAGTTTTAAGTAGCAGTGATTATAGTATTAGTAGTGGTATTAGTATTAGAAGTAGTAGTGGTAGCTATAGTAGTTGTAGTAGTTGTAGTAGTAGTCGTACTAGTAGCAATATTAGCACTAGTAGATGCAGTAGTAGTAGTAGTAGCTATAGTAGTAGAAGTAGTAGTAACAGTAGTAGTAATAGTAATCATAGTAGTAGTAGTAGTAGTAGTAGTAGTAGTAGTAGTAGTAGTAGTAGTCATTGTAGTAGTAGAAGTAGCAATAGTAGTATTAGTAGCAGTAGTAGTGGTAGTAGTTTTAGTAGTAGTAGTAGTTGTGGCAGTATTTATAATACTTGTTGTTGTAGTAGGAGAGGTAATAGTAGTAGTGGGACTAGTTGTCAGAGTAGTAGTTTTAGTAGCAGAAGTAGTAGTAGGCGTAGTACTAGTAGTGGAAGGAGTAGCATTAGTAGCATTAGTAGCAGGAGTAGTAGCATTAGTAGCATTATAGTACTAATATTAGCATTAGTAGCAGGAGTAGTAGTTGGAGATGTATTAGCAGTAGTAGCAGTAGTTGCAATACTAATAGCAGCAGTAATAGTAGTTGGTAGTAGTAGTAACAACAACAACAGGAGTAGTAGTTGTAAAAGTAGTAGTAGTAGTAGTAGTATTAGCAACGGTAGTAGTAGTAGAAGTAATAGTAGTAGTAAAAGTGATTGTAGTGGTTGAAGGAGTTATAGTAGTAGTAGTAGTAGAAGTAGTAGTTATAGTAGGAGTACTAGGAGTACTAGTAGTAGCAACAATTTAAGTAGTAGCAAAAGCAGCAAAAGTAGTTGTAGCTGTAGTAGCTGTAGTAGAAGTAATAGCAATTGTAACAAAAGTAGTAGTAGCAATAGTCGTTGTGGCGGTTCTAGAAGTAGTAGTAGCAGCAGTAGTAGTAGTCACAATAGTAGGAGTAGTTGCAATAGTAGTAGCAAAAGTAGTAGTAGTAGCACTAGCAAAAATAGTAGTAGCAGTAGCAGCAATAGTAATAGTAGTAGTAGTAGAAGCAATAATAACAGTAGTATTAGTAGCAATACTAGTAGTTGTAGTGGCAGTAATAGCAGTAGTCGAAGTAACTATAGTAGTAGCAACAGTAGTAATAGTAGTAGTAGTACTTGTAGTAGTATTAGTAACAGTAGTAGGTGTAGTAGGACTTGTAGTGGTAGTAGTAGTGGTAGTAATTGTTGTAGTAGTAGTAGTAATAGTAGTAGTAGAAGTTGTTGGTGTAGGAGTTTGAGTAGGAGTAGAAGTAGTGTTGGGTGTAGTAGTAGTTGCTGTAAGGTTAATAGTAGTAGCAATTGTAGTAGTAGTGGTAGTTGTAGTAGTAGCTGTAATAGTAGTAGTTATAGTAGCAGCAGTAGTAGTAGTTGCCACAGTAGTAACAGTTGTAGTAGAAGTAGCTGCAACAGCAGTAGCTATAGTCATAGTAGTAGTTGTTGTAGCAGCAGTAGTTACGGTAGTAGTAGTAGTAGTACTAGTACTAGTACTAGTAGTAGTAGTAGTAGTAACAGTAGTAGATGTATTAGTAGTAGTAGTAGTAGTAGTAGTCATACTAGTATTAGTAGTAGTAGTCATAGTAGTAGTACAAGTAGTAGTAGTTGTTGTTGTTGTTGTAGTAGTAGTAATAGTAGCAGTAGGAGTTGGAGTAGTAGTAGTAGTAGTATAAGAAGTGGTAGCAACAGTAGTTGTAGTATTAGCATTAGCAGTAGTTATTGCATTATTTGTAGCAATTGTAGTAGTGGTAGTAGCAGCAGTCATAGCTAAAGTTAAAGTAAGAGTTGTAGTAATAGTAGTAGAAGCAACAGCAGTGGTTATAGTAGTAGTAAAAGTAGTAGTAGTAGTAGTAGTAGTAGTAGTAGTATTTACAGTAGCAGTAATTGTTGCATTAGTTGTAGCAGTTGTAGTAGTAGTAGTAGAAGCAGTAGTAGTAGTAATAATACTCGTAGTGATAGTGGTGGTGGTGGTAGTAGTAGTAATAGTAGTAGTAGTAGTAGTAGTAGTAGTAGTAGTAGTAGTAATAGTAGTAGTCGCTTTTGTTGTTGTTATTGTTATAGTAGTAGTAGTAGTAGTAGAGGTAGCTACTGTTGTTGTTGTTGTTGTTGTAGCCGTTGCAGTTGTGTTTGTTGTTGTTGTATTAGTAGTAGTAGTTGTTGTAGTGGTAATTGTAGCAGTAGTTGTAGCAGAAGTAGCAATAGTTGTAGTAGTAGTAGTGGTAGTAGTAGTAGCAGTAGAAGCAACAACAGTAGTAATAAAAGCAGTATTAGTAGTATTTGTAGTATTAGGAGAAGTAGTAGTGGCACCAGTAACTGTTATAGTAGTAGTAGCAGTAGTAGTAGTAGTTGCAGTAGTTGTAGTAGGAGAAGTAGTAGCAATAGTTGTAGTAGCAGCAGTAACAGTAGTAGTTGCAGAAGTAGTAGTATAAGTAGCAGTTGCACTAGTAGTAGTAGCAGCAGCAGCAGCTATGGCAGCAGTAGTAGTAATAGTAGTAGTACTAGAATAAGTAGTATTAGTACCTCCAGTAGTGGTATTAGTAGTAGTTGTTTATTGTTGTTGTTGTTGTAGTTGTAGCAGTAGAAGCAGTTGTAGTAGTAAATGTTGTAGTTGAGTAGTAGTAGTAGTAGCAGCAAAAATTGTAGCAGTAGTAGTAGTAGCAGTACCTGCAGTAGTAGTAGTTGTAGTAGTGGCAGCAGTGGCAGTAGTTGTAATAGTACTAGTCGCTGTCGTAGTAGCAGTAATAGCAGCAATAGTATTATCGGTAGTAGCATTAGCAGTTATAACAATGGTAGTGGCCGTAGTAGTAGCGGTAGCAGTAGTAATAGTAGTGGTCGTAGTAGTAGTAGTAGTAGTAGTAGTAGTAGAAGTAGTATTAGTATTAGTAGTAGTTGTTGTAGTGGGGGTAGGAGTAGAAGTAGTAGTTTGAGCAATATTAGTTGGAGTAGTGGTTGCGGAAGTAGCAGTAGGATTAGTAGTAGTTGTGGTAGTAGAAATAGTAATAGTAGTAGTAGTAGCAACAGTAATAGTTGTTGTAGTTGTAGTAGCAGCAGTAGCAGCAGTAGCAGTAGTAGTAGTTATAGTAGCAGCTGCAGTAATAGTAGCAGTAGTAGTATTAGTAGTAGTAATAGTAGTAGCAGCAATTGTAGTAGTAGTAGTAGTAGTAGCAGTAGTAATTGTAGTAGTGGTAGTAGCAGCAATAGTACTGGTAGTAGCAGTTTTAGTAGTAGTAGTATTATTAGTAGTTTTAGTAGTTGGGGTAGTAGTAGCAGTACTGGTAGTAAGAGTAGCAGCAGTTATAATAGTACTAGTAGTAGTTGTGGTAGTTGTGCTAGAAGCCGAAGCAACAGCTATTGTTGTTGTTGCAGTACTTGTAGAAGTAGTGGTTGGTGTAGTATTAGTAGCAATAGCGGTATCAGTAGTAGTTGTGGTATAAAAAGCAGTAGTTGTAGCAGAAGTAGCAGCAGCAGATGTAGTAGTAGTTGTAGTAGTAGTGGTGGTGGTAGCAGTAGCAATAGTGGTAGTAGTAGTAGTAGTAGTAGTAGCAGCCGAAGAAGGTGTTGTAGTAGCTGTAGTAGTGATAGTGGAGTAGTAGTAGCAATAGTGCAAGTAGTTGTTGTAGCAGTAGTAGTGGTACTAGTAGTATTAGTCGCAGTAGTAGTAGAAGGAGAAGTAGTTGCAGTGGCAGTAGTACCAGTAGTAGTAGCAGTAGCATTAGTAGTAGTATTAACAGTAGTAGTAGTAGTAGTAGGAGTAGGAGTAGCAGCAGTAGCAACAGCAGTAGTAGCAGTGATAGTAGTTGTAATAGTTGTAGCAGAAGTAGTAGTTGGAGCGGTAGTGATAGTATTAGTAGTAGTTGCAATAGTAATACTAGTAAAAGTCATAGCAGTCGTGGTAGTGGATGTGGTAGCGATAGTAGAAGCTCATAGTAGCATATGAAGTTGTAGTAGCCGTCATAATAGTAGTAGTAGTTCTAGCAGTTGCAATAGTTGTATGAATAGTTATTGAAGTAGTACTAGCAGCAGCAGTAGTAGTATAAGTAGTAGTCGTTGTAGTAATACTACTAGTAGTAGTAGTATTAGGGGAAACATATCATTAGTCGGAGTAGTTGTAGTTGTTGTAGTAGCAATAGTAACAGTAGTAGTACTAGTAGAAGAAGTAGTAGTAGCAGTAGTGCAATAGAAGCAATAGTAATAACAGTAGTAGTCGGGCGAGTAGTAGTAGTAGTAGTCGTAGTTGTAGTGGCAGTAGTAGTAGCAGTAGTAATGGTAGTAGTAGTTGTTCTAGTTGTTGTTGTTGTAATAGTAGCAGGAGCAGTAGTATTGGTAGTAGGTGTAGTAGTTGCAGTTGTATTAGTAATAGTAGTAGTAATTGTTGTAGGAGTAGTGGTAGCAGTAGCAGTAGTAGTCATAATGATAGTTGTAGTAGTAGTAGCAGCAGCAGCAGTTGTAGTAGTAGTAGCAACAACAGCACTTGTAGTAGTAGTAACAGTAGTAGTAATAGTAGTAGTAGTAGTAGTAGTAAAAGGGGTAATAGTAGTAGTAGTTGTTGTAGTAGTAATAGTAACAGTAGTAGTACTAGTAGAAGAAGTAGTAGTAGCAGTAGTGCAATAGAAGCAATAGTAATAACAGTAGTAGTCGGGCGAGTAGTAGTAGTAGTAGTCGTAGCTGTAGTGGCAGTAGTAGTAGCTGTAGTAGTACTAGTAGTACTAGTAATACTAATAGTAGTTATAGTAGTAGCAGCAGCAGTAGAAGTAGTACTCAAAGTAGTAGTACTTGTTGTTGTTGTTGTTGTTGTCGTAATAGTAGTAGTAATCGAAGTAGTAGTATTAGTAGTTGTTGTATTAGTAGAATTAGTAGTAGTGCTAGTTGTAGTAGTAGTAGTAGTAGTAGTAGTAGTATTAGTAGTAGTAATAGTATTAGTGGTAATAGTAGTAGTAGTTGGAGCAGCAGCAGCGGCGACAGCTGCAGCAGTAGTAGTAGCAGCAGTAGCAGCTGCAGCAGTATTAGTTGTAGCAGCAGTAGGTGTTGTAGCTGAAGTAGCAATAGTTAATCTTGTTGTAGTAGTAGTAGTAGTAGTAGTAGTATTAGAAGTAGTAGTAGTACATGTAGTAGTTATAGTAGTGGCAGTGGTAGTTGTAGTAAAAGTAGAAGCAGCAGCTCTAGCAGTACTAGTAGAAGTAGTACTACTAGGAGTTGAAGTTATGGTAGCCGTAGATGCAGTTGTAGTAGTGGTAGTTATTGTAGTTGTAGTTGTAGTTGTAGTTGTAGTTGTAGTTGTAGTAGTAGTAGATGTAGTGACCGTAGTAGTAGATGGAGTAGTAGTATTAGTAGTATGAGTAGCTGTAGTAGTAGAAATATTGGTAGTAGTTGTAGGAGTAGCTGTAGTAGTTGTAGTAAGAGTAGTTGTAGTGGTCGTAGCAATAGGAGTTGTGGTAGTAGTTGTTGTCATAGTAGCTGTAGTAGTAGATGTAGTAGTAGAAATAGTAGTAGCAGGAGTGGTAGCAGTAGTACTAGTAGTAATACTAGTTGTTGTTGTTGTTGTTATAGCAATAGTTGTACCAATAGTAATAGTAGAAGTAGTAGTAGTTCACGTAACAGTAGTAGTAGTAGCAGCAAGAGTAATAGTAGTAGTAGTAGTAGAAATTGTAATAGTAGTAGTAGTAGAATTAGTAGTAGTAGTAGTCATAACAATAGTAATAAAAGTAGTAGGAGTAGGAGCACGAGTGGTAGTAATCATAGTAGTAGTACTTGTAGTAGTTGTAGTACTAGTAGTAGTACTTGCAGTAGTAGTTACAATAGTAGTAGTCGTACTACTACTACTAGTAGTAGTACGAGTAGTAGTAGTAGTTGCAATTATAGTTGTACTAGTAGTAGTAGTAGCAATAGTAGTAAAAGTAGTAGTAGGAGTAGCAACAGTAGTACTAGTAGTAGTAGTAGTACTTGTAGTAGAAGTAGTAGTAGTACTAGTAACAGTAGTAGTAGTAATAGTAGTACTAGCAATAGTAGTAGTGGTAATAGTAGTAGTTGTATTAGAAATAGTAGTAGTAGTAGGTGCAGTAGTAGTAGTAGTTGTAGGTGTAGTTGCAGTAGTAGTAGTTTTAGTAGTAGTAGCAGTAATAGTAGTTGTAGTAGTGGTTATGGTAGTAATAGTAATAATAATAGTACTAGCAGCAATAGTAGCAATAGTAGTAGTAGTAGTGGTAGTAGTAGGAGTAATGGTAGTAGTAGAAGTAGCAATAGTGGTGGTAGTAATTATTGCAATAGTTGTTGTTGCAATAGTGGTAACAATAGTTGTTGTTGTTGTAACAGTAGTGGTAGTAGCAAGTGCGGTAGCAGCAGTAGTAGTGAAGGTAGTAGAATAGTAGTAGTTTGATGAGTCGTAGTAGGAGTAGTAGTAGTGATAGTAGTAGTTGAAGTAGGTGTATTACAAGCACTAGTAGCAGTAGTGGTAGTACTAAAAGCAGTAGTAGTTATAGTAGTAGTAGTAGAAGCAGTTGTAATAGTAGTAGGAGTAGTACTACTAGTGATAGTAATAGTAGAAGCAGTTGTAGCTGTAGCACAAGTTGTTGCAGCAGTGCTAGTAGTTGTAGTAGTAGTTGTTGTTGCTGTTGTTGTTGTAGAGTAATAGTTGTCAATATAGTAGTTTTATTAGTGATAGTAGTAGTAGAAGTAGTAGTAATAGTAGTAGTAATAGCACTATTATTATTATTATTAGTAGTAGTAGTAGTATTAGGAGTAGCAGTAGTAGGAGTAGTAAAAGTAGTAGGAGTGGTGGAAGTAGTTTTTCTAGTAGAAGTAGTAGCAGTAGTAGCAGTAGCAGTAGCAGTAGTCGTACGAGTAGTAGTCAAAGCAATAGGAGTTGTAGTTGTAGTAGTAGGTGTTGTTGTTGTGGTAGTAGTGTAGCAATATTAGTAGAAATAGTAGTAGTTGCAGTATAGTAGTAGTTGTTGTTGTTGTAGGAGTAGTAGTAGAAGTAGTAATAGTAGTAGTTGTAGTAGCGGCAACAGCAACAACAATAGTAGTAGACAGTAGTTGGAGTAGTCGTAGCATAGCAGCAGCAGTAGTAATAGTAGTAGTTTTTTTTGTTGAACTAGTAGTTATCGCAGGAGTACTAGTAGTAATAGTAGTAGTAGTAGTAATAGTAGCAGTAGAAGAACTAGTAGTAGTAATAGCAGTAGTTGTTCTTGTTGAAGTTGTAGTTGTCGCAGGAGTACTAATCGTAGTAGTAGTAGTAGTAGTAGTAGCTGTAGTAGTAGTTGTTGTTGTTGTTGTCGTAGTAGTACAAGTAGTTGTTGTAGTGGTTGCAGTAGGAGTAGAAGTAGTAGTAATAGCAGTAGCTGTAATAGTAGTAGTCGCAACAGCAGAAGTAGTGGTAGAAATAGTAGTAGTAGCAGTAGTCACAGTAGTAGGAGTAGTAGTAGTAGCAGTAGTAGCAGTAGCTGTAGTAATAGTAGTAGCAGTAGTAGTGGTTGTGGTAGAATAGTAGTAGTTGTTGTAGTAGAAATAGTAGTTGTAGTAGTAGCAATAGTAGTTGTAGTAGCAGTAGCTGTAGTAGTAGTAGTAGTAGTAGTATAAGTGTTAGTAGTAGTAATTGAAGTAGCAGTAGTAGTAGTAGTAGTGATAGTAGTAGTTGTATTAATTGTAGTAGTACTAGTTGCAATAGTAGTAGCAGTAGTAAAAGTAGTATTAACAGTCGTACTTGTAGTAGTTGTAGTAGTAGTAGGAGTTGCAGTAGTAGTAATAGTAGAAGTAATAGCAGTAGTTGGAGTAGTACTAGTATCATAAGTAGTAGCAGTAGTAGCAGTATCAGAAGTTGACGTAATAGCCATAGTAGTAGTAGTAGGAGTGGAAGTTGTAACAATTGGAGTTGTAGTAGTAGTAGCAATAGTAGCAGTAGTAGTAGTAGTAGTCACCATAGCAATAGCAGTATCGGTACTAGTTATTATAGCAATAGGAGTTTTTGTAGTAGTAGTAGGAGCTTTTGTAATAGTAGTAGTAGTAGTAGGTGCAGTAGTAGTGGTAGTAGTAGTAGTGGTAGTGGTGGTGGTGGTTGCGGTGGTGGTGGTTGTAGTAGTAGTAGTTGTTGTTGTTGTTGTTGCTGTTGTTGTTGTTGTTGTAGTTGTAATTGTAGTAATACTAGTAGTAGTAGTAGTCGCATTAGTAGGACAAGTAGTTGCCGTAGTGGCTATTATAGCAGTAGTAGTTGTTGTAATAGTCATAGTGGTAGTAGTCACAGGAGTAGTAGTAGTAATTGTTATTGTTGTAGTATTAGCAGTATCAGTAGCAGCATGAGTCGTAGTTGTAGTAGTAACAGGAGTAGGGGAGGAGGAGGAGGAGGAGTAGTAGTAATTGGAGTAGGAGTAGTAGTAGAAGTAGTAGTAGCAGAAGTTGTAGGAGGAGGAGGAGGAGGAGTAGTAGTAGTAGTAGAAGTAGTAGTGGCAGTAGTTGTTGTAGTAGTAGTAGTAGTAGTAGTAGTAGTAGTAGTAGTAGTAGTAGTAGTAGTAGTATTAGAAGTCATAGCAGTAGGAGGGGGAGTAGTAATTGAAGTAAGCGTAGTAGTAGTAGTAATTATAGTAGTTGTAGGAGGAGGAGGAGTAGTAGTATTAGTAGTAGTAGTAGTTGTAGGAGTAGTAGTAGAAGTAGTAGTATAAGTAGTAGAAGTAGTAGCAGTAGTAATAGTAGTAGTAGTAGTAATGGGAGTGGAAGTAGGAGTAGTTGTAGAAGTAGTGGTAGTAGCAGTAGTAATAGAAATAGCAGTAGTAGTTGTAGTAGAAGTAGCATCAGTAGCAGCAGTAGTAGTAATTACAGTAGTCATAATAGTAGTAGCAGTTATAGCCATAATAGCAGCAGCAGTAGTAGTACTTATAGTAGTTGTTGTTATTATTGTTGTTATTGTAGTAGTAGTAGTAGTAGTATAAGTTGTATTAGTAGTTGTAGTAGTAATAGTAGTACTTGTAGTAGAAGGAGCAGCAGCTGTAGCAAGAGCAGTAGTAGTAGAGTTGTAGCAACAGCAGCAGTAGAAGCAGAAGTAGTAGTAGTGGTAGTGGTAGTTGTTGTGGTTGTTGTAGTAGTAGGAGTAGTTGTTGTTGTTTTAATGGTACTAGTATTAGTTTTAGTGGTGGTGGTAGTAATAGGAGTAGTAATAGTAGTAGTAGTAGTAGTAGTAATAGTAATAGCAGGCATTGTAGGAGTAGTAGTAGTAATAGTAGTAGTAGTAGTAATAGTAGTTATAGTAGGAGTAGTGGTAGCAATAGTAGAAGTAGTACTTGTATTAGTTGTAGCCATAGTAATAGTAGTAGCAGTAGTAGAAGCAGCAATAGTAGCAACAGTAGTAGCAGTAGTGGTAGTAGTAGGTGTAATGGTAGTAGTCGTTGTTGTAATAGTAGAAGTTGCAATAGTAGTAGTAGTAGTAGTTATTGTTGTTGTAGTAGTAGTCGTAATAGTAGTTGTTGTAATAGTAGTGGTGGTAGTAGTAGTAATAGTAGTAATCCTACGAGTTGTAGTAGTAGTAGTAGTAGTAGTATTAGTTGTAGTTGAAGTAGGTGTAGTTTGAGTACTTGTAGTAGTAGTGACAGTAGTCGAAGCAATAGTAGTTATAATAGTAGTAGTAGAAGTAGTTGCAATAGTAGCAGTAGTAGTACTAGTCATACAAGTAATAGTAGAAGCAGTTGTAGCATACCACCAGTAGTAGCAATAGTACTAGTAGTTGTAGTACTAATTGTTGTTGTTGTTGTTGTTGAGTAGTAGTAGTCAACACAGTAGTATTATTCGTGGTAGTTGTAGTAGAAGTAGTAATAGTAGTAGTAGTAGTAGTAGTAGTAGTAGTAGTGTTAGGAGTAGCAGTAGTAAAAGTAGTAGAATTTGTAGGAGTAACAGTAGTTTTTGTAATGGAATTAGTAGCAGCAGTAGCAGTAGTATTAGTAGTAGGAGTAGTAGTCATAGCAATACAAGTTACAATAGTTGTAGTTGTCGTTGTTGTCGTAGTAGTAGTGATTGCTGTAGTACTAGAAATTGTAGTAGCAGCAGTAGTAGTAGTAGCCAACGTAGTTGTAGCAGTAGTAGTTGTTGTTCTTCTTGAGGTTGTTGTTGTTCTTGTTGTAGCAGTAGTAGTAGTTGTTGTAGTAGTAGCAGAAGTAGTAATAGTAGTAGCAGTAGGAGTTGCAGCAGCAACAGTTGTAGCTAAAGTAGTTGAAGTTGTAGTAGCATAGCAGCAATAGGGGTTGTAGTAATAGTTATTCTTGTTGATGTAGTAGTTGTCATAGGAGTATTAGTAGTAGTTGTTGTAGGAGGAGGAGGAGGAGGAGGAGTAGCAGTTGCTATAGTAGGAGGAGTAGTACAAGTAGTAGTAGTAGCAGTAGCAATAGTTGTTATAGTAGTAGCAGTAGTAGTAGTACAAGTAGTAGTAGTAGCTGTAGCAGTAGCAATAGTAGTAGTTGTAGTAGTAGTAGTAGTAGTAGTAGCAGTAGTACAAGTAGTAGTAGTAGCAGCAACAATAGTAGTAGTAGTAGTAGCAGCAGCAATAGTAGTAGTTGCACTGGTAGTTGTAGTTCTTGTAATATTTGGAGTTATAGTTGTAGCAGTAGTAATAGTATTAGTAGTAGTGGTCGTAGAAGTTGTATAGTAGTAGTCCGAGTAGTAGTTGTAGCTGTATTAGTAGTTGTTGTAGGACAATTTGTATTAATTGTACTAGTAGTAGTAATAGTTATAGTAGGTGGAGTAATAGTAGTAGAATTAGGAGTAGTTGTAGTAGTCGTAGGAGTAGTAGTCGTGGTAGTACTAGTCATAGCAGTATTAGCTGTAGTAATAGTAGTGGAGGTAGGATTAGTAGTTATTCTAGTACTTGTCGTTGTTGTAGTAGTGTAATAGTAGCAACAATAGTTGTTGTAGTAGTAGTCAGAGAAGAAGTAGTAGTAGCAAGATTAGTAGTCATAGCAGTATTAGTAGAAGTAGCAGCAGTAGTAGTAGTAGCAGTCATAGTAGTAGTAGTAGCAGTAGTAGTAATTGTAGTGGCAGAATAGCAACCGCACAAAAGTAATAGTAGTAGTGGCAATAGTCACAATAATAGTAGTAGTTGAAGTAGTAGTAGTAGTAGTAGTAATAGTATTAGTAGTTGTAGTAGTGGTGGTGGTGGTGGGACTAGTTGTAGAAGTAGGAGTAGTAGTAGAAGTAGTAATAGTAGTTGTTGTTGTTGTTATAGGAGTAGGAGTAGTAGTAGAAGGAGTACTACTGCCACTACAACTGCTACTATTACTATTTCTACTACTACTTCTGCTACTACTGCTACTACGACTACTTCTACTACTTCTACTACTAATACTACTACTACTACTTCTACTACTAATACTACTACTACCACTACTACAACAACAACTACTACTCCTACTAAAATGACTATTACTATTACTATGACAATTACTACTTCCTCTACTACTGCTACTACTAATACTATTGTGCTGTTGTTGCTATAGCTACTACAACTACTGCTATTTTTGCAACTACAGCTACTACTAGTACTACTTCAACTACTGCTACTACTGCTGCTGCTACTGCTACAGCTTATACTACTACTTGTCCTAGTCCTACTACAACTACTACGCCTACTACCATTTCTACTACAACCTCTGCTGCTACTACTGATACTCCTGCTACAACTGTTACTACTATTTCTTCTTGTGTAGCTACTTCTATTGCTATTACTACTACTGCTACTACAATTGCTACTATGACTTCTACTATTACTACAACAACTTCTACTGTTGCTATGACAACTATGACTACAACGACTACTTGTACTTCTACTACTACATAGGCCACTATTTCGACGACTTCAAGTACTAATACATCTACTACTACTACTACTACTACTACTACTACCACCACCACCACCACTACTGCGACTTCTATTTCTTGTACTACTACTACTACTGCTTTCGCAACTACAAGAACTACCATTGGGACTATTACTGCTACTACTACTACTGGGACCACTACTTCTGCTAGTACTACTAATGCTACTACTGTTACGACTAGTACAACTACTAATGCTTCTACTACCACTACTGCTAATACTTCTACTACTATTACTACTACTACTGCAACGCCTACTACGGCTGCAACTACTACTGTGACTAGTACTACAACTGCTACCACCATTACTACTGCTACTACTACTAGTATCATTGCTGCTACTACTCTTCCTACTTCCACTGCTACTACTAATACTGCTACCACTGCTACTACTACTACTACTATTAGGACTACTTCTACTACTACTATAATTACTACTACTATTGCTTGTACTACTACTGCTACGACAACAACTACTGCTACTACTGCTTCTAATGCGACTAGTACTACTAGTACTACTAGTATTACTACAACTACTATTACCCCTTATCCTACTACTACTTCTTCTGGTACTACTACTGCAACTTCTGTTACTACTACTGCTGTTACTCCTACTTCTACTACTTTCACTACTACTACTTCTGCTACTACTGCAACAACTACTGCTGATTCAATAGTAACTATTGGTACCATTACGAGTACTACTTATGATACCACTGCTACAACCACTACTACTTCTACTACAACTACTTCTACTCTTGCAACTACAACTACTACTACTAAAGCTATTGTTGCTGCTACTACTACTTCTCCGAATGCTACTACAACTGCTACAACTATCAGTATGGTATCTACAACTACTATAGCTTCTACGACTGTTACTACTGCTTTTTCTACTAGTACGACTAATAGTACGAGTACTACTATTACTTCTTCTACTACTTCGACTACACCTACTATTACTATTACTAGTACTGCAATTATTGGTACTACTGCTGCTTATGCTACTCCTACGACTACTACTGATGCTTCCACCACTACTGCTACTACTACTACAACAACTGCTCCAACTACTACTACTACTATTATTACTAACTACTGCTACTACTACTATTGTTGTGCTGCTGCCACTACTGCTACTGCTACTCCTACTAACACTATTGCTACCACTACTACTACTGCTACAACTTGTATTACAACTACTACTGCTACTACTACTACTAATGTTGCTGCTACTTCTACTGCTATTACTTCAACTATAACTACCACTACCACTACGACTACTACTGTTCGCACTACTACTTCTGCTACTACCATTGCTACTACTACAACTACTACTCCTATTACTGCTATAACTGCTATTGTTGCTACAACAACAGCAACTACAATTACTAATCCTACTACTATTACAACAACTACTACTACTACTGCTGCTACTACTACTATAACTACTACAACAACTATAACAACAACTACTACTATTACTACTACTACTACATCTAAGACTACTGCTACTACTACTACTATAACTACTACTACTACTGTTCCTACTGCTACTGCTAATATTACTACCGCAACTACTGCAACTATTCAACTACTACTATTGCTGCTGCTACTTCTAATACTACTACTACTTCTCTAACTACAACTACCACTAATACTGTTGCTGCTGGTGATGCTCCTGCTAATACAACAACTACTGTTGCTGATATTGCTATTGTTGCTTCTACTACAACTATTACTGCTACTACAACAACTACTACTACTCCTACAACTGCGACAGCTACTAATGCTACAACAACATCTACTGCTACTGCTACTACTTCTACTACTGCTACTGCTATTGTGTCTACTGCTACTGCTACCACTACCACTACTACAACACTACTACAACTACCGCTACTGCTACTACTACTACTTCTCCTACTTCTCCTAGCGCCACTACTACGACAGTGACTACTACTACTACTACTACTTCTACTACTACTATTGCTACAACTAATAGTACTACCTCAACTACTAAAACTACTACTACTAGTTCTACTCCTACTACTTCGGCTACTGCTGCTTCTTCTACTACTACGACTGCTACTACTACAACTTCAACTAAAACCGTTCCAACTACTACTACTACTACTACTAGAACTCCCTCTCCCACTGCTTCTACAACAACAACTGCTACTTCTACTACTACTATGACTACAACTACCACAACTACTGCAGCTCCTGCTACTAATACTAATACTACCTCAACTGGTACTACTGAAACTCCAATTACTACTACTATGTCTACTACTGCTACTACTATTATTACTCATACTACTATAGCTACAGCTCCAACTGCTGCTGCTACTCCAACTACTACTACTACTACTTCTGTTGCTACTTCAGCTACTACTTCTGCTACTATTATTGCGACTACTATTACTGCAACTACTACTAGTATTGCCACCACTACAACTACTGCAACTTGTGCTATAACTGCAACTTCTAGTACAACAACTACTACTTCTACTTTAACTATTGCTATTGCTTCTATTACTACTTCACCTGCTACTACCACTGCTAATTCAACTGCTACAACCACTACTGCTGCTGCTACTACTACTACTACTGCTACTGCTACTACTACTATAGATGCTACTATTACGACTTCTACTACAACTACAACTTCTCCTACTATTAATACTTTTGCTACTACTACAGCAGCTACTATTACTACTACTACTACTACAACCGCAACTACTATTGTTGCTACTACTACTACAACTTCTCCTTCTACTACTACTTCTACTACTACAACTACTTCTATTGGTACTACTATGGCTACTACTACTGCAACGGCTGCTATTACTTTGACTACTGATACTACTTCTCCTACTACTACTGCAACTTTTGCTGCTACTGCTACTTCTACTACTATTTCAACTACTACTACTGCTTCTACTACAACTTCTGCTACTACTATCACTACTACTGCTACAGGTACTACTACTACCACTACTACAATATTGACTACTATTACTACTACTACTACTACCGCCATTACTACTACTACAACTACAACCTCACTAATACTACTACTACTACTACAATTGCTGCTACTACTATTACAACTATTACTATTTCTACTAGTAAGACTGCTACTGCTACTACAACTTCAACAACAACAACAACTAATACTACTACCACAACTACTACAGCTTCTCCTACAATAACAATAACAACTACTGCTACTGTTGCTGCTACTGCTACTACTACGACTACAACTATTGCTACTACTACTACTAATACAACTTCTACAACTATTACTACAACTACCACTACCACTGCTGTTAATACTACTGCTACTGATTCTACTACTACAACAACGAGTACTGCTGTAACTACTTCTACTACTGCTACTACTGCAACTACTACTACTACTCTTGTTGCTGTTATTGCTAGTGCCGCATTACTAATTCTACTGCTACTACTATTACAACTACTGCTACTACTGCTACTACAACTACTGCTACTACTGTTACTACTACTTCTACTACAACTACCACTAGTACTTCTCCTACTACTTCTACTTCCCCTAATACTGCTGCTATTACTACTACAGCTGCTACTACCGCTACAATAACTATGACTACTTCTGCTGATGCTGCTACTACTTCTACTACTTCTACTAATACTAAGACTGGCACTAATGCTGCTGCTTCTGCTACTAGTGCAACAACTACTTCTGGAACTGTTGCGGCTACTACTACTGCGACTTCTTCTACTACTTCTACTACTCTCTTGCTGTTGCTACAACTACAACTACTACTGCTACTGCTGCTACTACTACTTTTGCTACTACTACTACTGCAACTACTGCTACTACTATTACTACTGTTACTGCTTCTACTACTATTATTGCTATTGCTAGTACTACTACAACTACTACTCCTACAACTATTACTTCTGTTGTTGCTTTGCTGCTATTGCTTGTATAGCTACTATTACTACTACTGCTACTTCTTAATCCTCTGACTTCTACTGTTATTAGTACTACTAAAACAATTAATAATACTACTTCTAGTACTACAAGTACTAATACTGCTACTGCTACTGCAACTACTACTCTACTATTGCTACTACTACTACTACTGCAAATGCTATAACTACTATAATTAGAACTACTTCTACTATTACTGCAACTACTAGTTCTCCTACTATTAATACTACTACTACTACGACTACCACTACTTCTATTACTACTATAGCTACTTCTACAACTACTACTACAACAACAACAACTACTACTACTACTACTATTTCTACTAGTACGGATGCTGCTGCCACTGCTAGTACTACTACTGCTGCTACTACTACAACTACTACTACTACTACCACCACCACCACCATCACTACTACTACTACTGCTATTATTATTGCTACAGCTGCGGCTACAACTACCACTCTGACAACTTCTCCTACTACTATTACTATTGCTACTAATATTACAGCTACTAGTACAACTGCTACTTCAACTACTACTACTAGTAGTACTACTGTTACTACTTCTACAACTACTAGTACTACTGCTCCTACTTCAGCTAATATTATTGTTGGTACTATTACTGTTGCTGCTACTACTACTACTACAACTATTGCTCCTGCTACTACTACTAATGCTGCTGCTACTACTAATACTATCGCTTCTACAACTGCTTCTACTGCTACTACTACTACTACTATTATTGTCACTAGTGCTAATACTACTACTACTACTACTACTACTACTACTACTACTACTGATGCTAACGCTACAACTGCTACTACTACTGTTGTTGTTCCAACTGCTACTACTACACTTATTACAACTACTGCCACCACAACTACTGCTGCTGCTACTCCTACTAATACCACTGCTGCCACCACTACTACTATTAATGTTGCTGCTACTTCTACTACTATGACTAGCACTTCTACTACTACTGCTGCTACAATTGCTACTGCTGCTACAACAACAATAACAACTACTACTAATACTACTACTACTACTCCTCGTACTACTACTCCTGCTACAAATACTATGAGGAGTACTACTACTACTACTACTACTACTACTACTACTACTACTACTATGAGTAATACTCCTACTACTATTACCACTACTACTTCTACTACTACTAATATTACTATGATGACTACTACTACTACTACTACTACTACTACTATGACTACTACTACAGCACTACGACAACTACTACTCCTACTGCTACTATTAGTACTACTACTACTACCACAAAATCTACAACAATTACTACTACTCCTACTACTACTACTACTATGACTTCTACTAGGCTACTGCTACTCCTATTACTACTACTACTACAACTATTACTACTCTGACTACTACCACTACTCGGACTACTACTATTATTCCTTCTCCTACATGTATTACTACTACTACTCGGACTACTACCAGTACTTCTACAACAACAACTACTACTACTACAACTACAACAACTACGACTACTACCGCTGCTACTACTACTTTTACGACTACTACTTCTACTACTGTAGTACTAATGCCATGACTACTACTACTATCGTGGCTACAACTAGTACAGCTAATACAATTGCTGCTACTACTGCTACTACTACTACTACAACAACAACTACTGCTGTTGCTGCCATTGCTGCTATTGTGATAATTATTTTTGCTACTACTATTTCCATTACTACAATAATTATTGCTGCTGCTACTGTTGCTGCCACTGCTAGTACTACTACCACTACTACTACTGTTGCTGACGTTGTTACTAATACAGCTACTAAGACCACTACTATTACTTCTACAACGACTGTCACTACTACTACCAATACTACACAACTCATACTACTACAACAACTACTTCTCCTACTACTACAACTAATACCACTGCTACTATTTCTGTGACTACTTCTATTACTACCGCTAACGCTACGGCTACTACCCTTACAACTGCTACTGCTACTACTCTTACTACTTGTACTGCTATTACTACTTCAACAGCTACTGCTGCTGCTACTACATATACTCCTACAACTACAACTCCTCTTGCTACTATGGCTACCACTAGTGCTACCACTACTACTACGGCGACTACTACTGTTGCTACTAGTATAAGTCTCCTGCTACTACTACTACTACTACTACTACTACTACTACTACTACCGCTACTACTCCTACTACGACTACTACTGCTGCTACTAGTACTACCACTCTTGCTACTGCTACTACTACTACTAATTTTGTCACTATAACTACAGCTACTCCAACTAAAACTATAGCTGCTTCTACTAGTATTACTACTAACACTATTACTACTACTACTACTATCTCTACTACTAACATTGCTACTACTACTACTACTAGTTCTGCAACTACATCTACGACTACTACTACTACTACCTTTGCTACTACTGGTACTAGAACGACTACAATGACAACAACAACTACTACTACTCCTCCTGTAACTACTACTACTATGGTTACTACAACTACTACTTCTACTGCTAGTACTGCAACTACTACTACACCTACTGCTACTACCTCTACTACTACTACTGCTGCTATTAATACTACTACACTACTACGATAACTATTACTACTAGCACAACAACTACTCCAACAACTACTACTATTACAACTAATATTACTATTAGTACTACTACTACTACCACTACTACTAATACTACTAGTGCTTCTGCTACTTCTTTTGCTATTACTACTACTACTATTGTTACTACTACTACTAGTTGCACTACTACTGTTACTAGTACTATTACTACAACAACAACAACTACTACTGCTGCTACTATTGCCACTACCACAACTACCCTTCCAATTGCTACTACTACTACTTCAGTTAGCACAATTGCTGTTACTCTTGCTAATACTACTTCTACAACCACCAGTACTACTATTAATACTATTGTTACTGCTACTACTAATACTTTTACAACCACAACTACGGCTGCTGCTACTACTACTTTGGCAACTACTTCTACTTCTACTACCACTACAACTACCACAACAACAACAACAACAACAACTACTACTACTACTACTACTACTACTACTACTACTATTAATATTGCCTTTGTTGCTCCAACTACTACTACTACCACTGCTACTACTACTCTTGCTACTATGACTACTATGACTACTATGATTACTCCTACTACTACTACAACAACAACTACTACTACTACTGCTGCTACAACCTCTACAACAACTACTACTGCTACTACTACTATACTACTACTACACTACTACTACAACTACTACTATTGCTACTACTACTATGCCTATTACTACTACTATTGCTACTACTACTATGCCTATTACTACTACTGCTACTGTTGTTGTTGCTACTACTACTACTACTACTCCAACTAGTACTAGACTACTACTACTAATGCTACTACTACAACTTCTCCTTCGGCTTATATTACTACTTCAACTATGACTACTACTACTACAACCACTACAGCTGCTACTCCTACTACTACAACAACAACTACTACTCCTATAGCTACTACTACTACTACTCCTACTACTACTACTACTACTACTACTACTACTTCTACTAATAATAATACTACTACTACTAGTACTACACTACTGCTACAACAACTACTACTAGCACTACTACTACTCCAACATCTACAACTATTGCTACAACTAATTCTACTACTACTACAACAACTCCTTTCGCTACTTCTACTAGAACTCCTACTACTATTACTACTGCTACAAGTACTACTACTACTACTTCTACAACTAATACTACAACTACTACTAATATTACTAACTCGACTACTACTATTCCTACAACTACTACAAGTACCACTTCTAATACTCCTCCTACAATAACTACTACAACTACCACTCCCATTACTACTACTACTACGACTACTACTACTACTATTACTACAACTACTCCAACTCCTACTCTTGCTACTCCTACTACAACTTCTACTACTACAATGACTACTACTGCAACTATTACTTAAAATACTATTGCTACTACTATTACTGAAACTACTGCTACAACAACTACTACTACTAATGTTGCTACTGCTACTGCTGCTCCTACTACTAGTACTACTCCTAACACTCCTACGACTACCACAACTACTACACTCCTCCTCCTCCTCCTACTACTACTACAATTATGATGACTCCAACTACTACTGTTTCTCCTACTACTATTACTACTACTACTACTACTAGTCATACTAATACTACTACTCCAAACACTCCTACTACTACTGCTGCAACAACTGCTACTGCTACTACTACTACTACCACCACCATCACTACTACTACTACTCCTCCTCCTCCTCCTCCTACTACTACTACTACTACTACTCCTACTACTACTACTACTACTACTACTACTACTAGTACTATTACTACTACTACTATTACAACAACTACTACTACTTTTACTACCACTTCTGCTACTGATGCTGCTACTTCTACTACTACTTCTACTGCTACTAATACTACTCCTACGATAACTACTACTACTAGTCCTACTATTACTGCTACTTCTACTACTACTTGTGGCGGCTACTACTATTATAGTCACTGCTGCTGCTGCTGCTGCTGCAGCTGCTACTACTACTACTACTCCAACTACTCCTACTAATACTGCTACTACTACTCCTACTACAACTCCTGCTACTACTACTACTACTACTAATAATACTGCTACTACAACTACTATTACTACTAGTACGACTACTATTACTACTACTACTATGACTACTACTACTACTACTACTACTTCTTCTTCTTCTTCTACTACTACTACTACTACTACTACTACTACTACTACTACTACTACTACTACGACTGCTACTACTACTAATACTACTAATTTTGCTATTACTGCTACAACAACTACTACTACTACTACTACTTTTGCTACTGCTACTATGACTGCAATTGCTACTCCTACTACTACTGCTCCTACTCCTTCTTGTACTACTAATACGGCAACTACTACGGTTGCTATTACAACTTCTGTTACTACTACGACTATCATTACCGCAACTGCACGACTTCTATGACTACTACGGCCGCTACGACTACTACTACAACAACAACAACTACGATTATGACTACTACTAAAGCTACTACTTCTACTACTTCTACTACTACTGCTGCTGCTGCTATCACTAATACTACTACTACTATTGTACTATTACAACTAATACTACTACTACTACAACTACAACTAATATTTCTACTATAACTACTACTATAACTACTTCTTCTACTACAACTACTGCCATTGCTATTACTACGCTAACTACTGCTACTACTACAAGTTCTACTATTGCTATTGTTGCTACTATTGCTACTACTGCTATTACTATAACTACTATTGCTTCTACAACTACTGCTACTACTACAACTACTATAACTACTACAACTACTACAGCTACCATGACTACTACTTCTACTACTATTGCTACCTCTACTACAATTTCTACTACTACTACAACTACTACGACTATTATCGCTACTACTACAATACTTCTGCTACTATTACTACTACTACTACAACCACTACGGCTACCACAGCTGCCGCTATTCCTACTGCTACTTCTCCTACTATTATGACTACTGGTATTACTACTAGAACAACAACAACAACAACAACAACAACAACTACTACTACTACTACTACTACTACTTCAACTTCTACTTCTAGTACTGCTACTGCAACTAATACTACTACTACTGCCCCTATTACTAATACGACTGCTACTGACCCTACTACTAATACAACTGCTACTCCTAGGACTACTGTTGCTGCTACTACAACAACTACTACTACCCCTACTACTACAACCGCTACTACTATTCCACTATAGCTACGATAACAACTACTAAAAGTACTCCTCCTCCTACTACTACTTCAACTACTACTACTATAACTGCTACTCCTACAACTCTACTGTTACTCCTACTACTACTACTTCTACTCCTACTACTACTATTATTGCTACTTTTGCTACTTCTACGACTGTTGCTACCACAACTTCTACTAATACAGTTCCAACAACTACTATTATTATAGAAGAACCCCCAATGCTACAGCTACTACGACAACAACTACTACAACTCCTACTACTATGACTGCTACTACCATAACTACCAAAGCTCCTGCTTCTACTACCACTACTACCTCAATAGCTACTATTTATACTCCAACTACTACAGCTACTACTACCACTTCTACTTCTACTGCTGCTTTTGTTACTCCTACTACTAAAACTACTGCTACTACTTCTGCTACTACTCCAACTACTACTGCTACTTCTGCTACTGCTACTACTACAACTACTACAATACTACTATTGATGCTTTTACTACTACTGCTACCACTATGACTTCTGCTACTACTTCTCCTACTACTACAGATGCTACGACTACAACAAATACTACAACTACTACTTCTGCTACTACTTCTACCACTACTGCTACTACTACTATTACTGCGACTACTGCTACGATTACAACTACTGCATCTTGTACAACAATTGCTACCTCTTCTACAACTACAACTACTGCTACTTCTAAATTAACTATGGCTACTGCTTCTACTACTACTTCTCCCACTACTGCCACAACTACTACCGCTACTGCTACTACTACTACTGCTACTGCTACTGATACTATTGCTACCACTAATACTAATACAGCTGCCATAATTTCTGCTTCTGCTATAACAAATACTTCTAAGACTACTACTACTTCTGCTACTACTGCTGCTGCAACTACTACTACCACCACTACTACAACTACTACTAATATTACTACTACTACTACTACTACTACTACTATTACTATTATTACTACTACTACTACTACGAGTACTACTACTACTACGACTACTACAACAACAACAACTACTACTATTACTACTCCTGCTGCTGCTCCTACTACTACTACTACTTCTTCTTCTTCTCCTACTACTACTACTTCTGTAACTATAACTACAACTACTACTACTAGTATTATTATGGCTATTACTATTGTTGTGACTATTATTACTCTAACTACTGATACTACTGTTACTACTACTACTTCTACTTCTGCTACTATTGCTTCTTCTACTAATACTTCAACTATTATTATTGCTTCTACTACTACTTCTGCTACTACTACCACTACTACTGCTACAACTACTACTACTACTGTAGCTACTAATACTACTGCAACTACTACTACGACTACTACTACTACAGCTGCTACTACTACTTCAACTGCTACTACTAGTACAATAATAACTACAACTACTACAGCTGTTGCAATTGCTATTACTACTACTATAATTACTACTACTACAACTATTGCGAGTACCCCTACTACTACAAGTGCTACACTAATATTTCTATTGTTGTTGTTGCAACTACTACTACTTCTACTACAATTGCTACTGTTACTACTACAACTACTACTATTATTACTACTACTACTACAACTACTACTACTACTACTACTACTACTACTACTACTACTACTACAGCCACTACTACTACTACTTCTCAAACCACAACTATTATTGTTGCTACAACTACTACTACAACTGCTACTATTGCTACTGCCACTACTACTACTACTACTACTGCTGCTATTAATACTGCTGCTGCTACTACTGCTGCTACTACCACTACTGCAACTACCACTACTACTGCTATCGCTACCACCACCACTACTACTACTGCTACTCCTAGTACTACTATTGCTACAACGAAAACAACAACTACTACGACTGCTTCTCCTACTACTACTTCTAGTAATACTAGTACCGCCACTAATGCTACTACTTCTGCTGCTGCTCCTCCTACTACTACTTCTGGTAATAATTCTACCGACACTAATGCAACTGCTTCTGCTGCTGCTAGAACTACTACTAATACAACTGCTGCGGCTACTACTACTGATACTATAACAACTTCTTCTACTACTTTTGCTACTGTTGCTTCTTCTATTACAACTACTACTTCTGCTATAACTACTACCACTATTGCTACTATTACTACTACTGCTATTGGTACCAATACTGCTAGTACAACTACTGTTGCTGCTGTTGCTACTTTTACCACTACTGCTCTAGCTACTGCTACTGCTGCTCTTGCCGCAGCAGCTACTACAACTACTACTACCACAACTTCTCCTCCTACTACTACTACTGTTGCTACTACTACTATAACTAATACTACAACAACTACAACTACTATCACTACTACAACTGCTGCTACTACTACATCTACTACTACTATTGCAAATGCTACTACTACTACATCAGCTACTACTACTATGACTACAACTATAAATGCTACTACTACTACAATTATTACTACTACGAATACCACTACCACTACTACTAATACTACTACTAATACTACTACTACTACTACTACTACTGCCACTAGTACTACTACTACTACCACCACCACCACCACTGCTGCTACTGCTACTACTACTACTACTACTACTACTACTACTACTACTACTACTACTACTACTCCTACTACTCCTACTACTAGTACTACTACTACTGCTGCTACTACTAATTCAATGACTGCTACAACTACTACTACTAAAATTGATACTACAACTACTACAACAACTACTACTAAAACTAATACAACAACTACTACTACTACTTCTACAAAAACTACTTCTACTGCTACTACTACTATTACTATTATGACTACTACTGCTACTGCTACTCGTACTACTACTCCCATTGCAACTACCACTACTATTACTACTGTTGCAACTACTACTACTACTACCGTTACTACAATTACTACTGCTACTACTGCTGTTGCTACTACTACTACTACCACTTCGGCTGCTGTTATTGCTACTAGTACTACTTCTGCTACTACTACTACTACAACAACAACAACTGCTACTACTACTACCACTATAATTTCTATTACTACTTCTACTTCTACTTCAATATCCACTTTGTCTACTACACTACTATTGCTACTACTACTACTCTTGCTGCTACTAGTATAATGACTACTACTACAACCACTGCTACTACTCCTGCTACTGCTACCACTAGTACTACTGCTAATACCCCAGCTACTACTACGTATACTACTACTACTACTCCTGCTACTACTACTAGTACTACTACAACTGCTAGTACTACTACTAGTACTACTACTGTTGCTGCTACTACTAGTACAATGACTGCTACTACTACTACTACTGAAACTGATACTACATCTACAACTACTACTACTACTACTACTATAACTTTTGCAAAAACTACTTCTACTGCTACTACTACTATTACTAGTACTGCTGCTGCTACTGCTAATCATACTACTACTCGAACCACAACTACCACTACTATTACTACTGCTGCTGCTACTACTACTACCGTTACTATAACTACTACTATTGCTACTACTCCTACTCCTACTAGTACTAGTACCACTTCAGCTGCTGCTATTGCTACTAGTACTACTTTTGCTACTACTACAACAACAACAATAAAAACTGCTACTAGTACTACTTCTACTTCTACTTCAACAGCTACTGCTTCTACTACACTACTACTTTTACCACTACTAGTATAATGACTAATACTATAACTACTGCAACTACTTCTACTACTAATACCTCTACTACTGCTACTACTACTGCTGCTTCTACAACTATGCAACTATGAAAACTACTTACAACTATTACAACTAGTACTACTACTACTGCTACTACTACCTCTACTACAACTACTACTACAGCTACTTCTTATAGTAGTAGTAAGCATTGTTACTACAACAACTACTACCATTACTACTATTAACACCACCACCACCACCACCACCACCACCACTACTACAACTACAACTACTCCAACTGTTTCTACTACTACTACAACTACTACTACTACTACTACTACTACTCCTACTGCTACTACTACAAGTACTCCTACTGCTACTACAACAACTCTTACTAATACTACTACTAGTACAACTATTGTTGCTGCTAGTTCATCTACTGCTACTACTACTAATACAACTTCTACTACTACTACTACTCAAACATCTACAACAACTTCTTCCACTAATACTGTGACTCCTCCTCCTACCATAACTACAACTATCAATACAAGTACTACTATAGCAACTAGTACTACAGCTGCTGCTGCTGCTGCTACTACTACTACTGCTACTACTATTACTACCACTACTACTGCTGCAACTACAACAACTACTAGTATTACTACTACAACAACAATAACAACTATTATTACTACAACCGCTACTTTGACTACTACTACAACCACTACCAGTACTCCTACTACTCCAACTACTTCTACTACTGCTTCTACTACTACTCCTGCTATAACTACTAGAACTACTACTGCGACTACTGCTACTACTACTACATCCACTACTACTAATACAGCTACTACTGCTACACAACTGCAACTACTACTACCCGAACCACTGCTACAACTACAACAACTATTACTATTACTTTGATTATTACTACCACTACTACTACTAATACAAATACACCAACTATTACCACTACAACTACTACTGCTACTACTACTACTATTACTACTATTACTATGACTACTATGTCTACTACCACTACTGCTACAACTACTAGTACTCCTAATGCAACAACAACAACTCTTACTAATACTACTACTAGTACTACTACTACTTCTTCTTCGACTACTGCTACTACTACTACTACTCCTGTTGCTACTACTACACTTACTTCGGGTGCTCCTACTGCAACAAGTACTACTACTGCTACTAATACAACTACAACTACTACTGCTACTGCTACTGCTACTACTACAATAACAACTGCTACTAGTAGTACGACTACAACTTCTAGTACTAGTTCTACTTCTACTTCTACAGTAACTACTAGTACAACACTACTACAGCTACTACTACACTCCTGCTACAACTAGTATAATGACTAGTACTACAACTACTGCAACTACTACTACTGCTACTACCTCTATTGCTGCTACTACAACTACTACTACAACAACTATGCTACCACTAAAACCACTGATACTATTACTTCAACTACTACTACTCCTACTAATATTACTACTAGTACTACTACTACTGCTACCACTTCGACTTCAACTACTACTACTGCTACTACTTCTACTACTACTACTGCTACCACTTCGACTTCAACTACTACTACTGCTACTACTTCTACTACTACTACCACTACATCTATTACTACTACTACTATTACTACGACATCTACCACTACTACTACTACCTCTACTACTACTACTACTACTACTACGACTACTACTACTGCTGTTACTGCTGCTGCTGTTGCTACTGCTACTACAACTACTACTCCTATTTCTAATCCTATTCCTAAAATAATTTATACCATTACTTCGGCTACTAGTATTACTACCACTACTATTACTTATATTATTGCTACTATAACAATAACTACTACTTCTACTACTACTACAACAACTACAACAATAACTACTACTACTCCTACTGCTACTACTACTACTACTCCTCCTGCTATTAATACTACAATTGCTACTACTACTACTGCTACTGGTACTATATGTACTACTACTAATATAGCTACTACCACTACACTACTACTACAACTACTACTACAAGTGCTGCTACTACTCCAACAGCTACTACCATTACTACTATTAATACTACTACCACTACTACTACTACAACAACAACTACTCCAATTGTTTATACTACTACTACTATGACTATTGCTACTAGTACAAGTACACCTATTGCTACTACAACTACTCTTACTAATACTACTGCTGCTGCTGCTGCTACTACTGCTACTTTGTTTACTGCTACTACTACTATTACTCCTACTTCTACAACTACTTCCGCCACTAATATTGTGACTCCACTAATACTACTACTGCTACTGCTGCTACTTCTACTACCTCTATTACTACTAATACAGCTACTACTACTATACTACTACAACTACTACTACTACAAGCGCTGCTACTACTACTATACTACTACAACAACTACTACTACAACCACTGCTACTACTCCAACCACTACTACTGTTACAATTATTAATACTACCACTACTACTGCTACTACTACTACAAATTCACCAACTATTTCTTCTACAACTACTACTACTAATGCTTCTCTTACTATTACTACTATGACTACTACGTCAACTACTTCTATTGGTACTACTACTAGTATTCCTTCTGGTACTACAACTACTCTT
Organism: Trichopus zeylanicus subsp. travancoricus; assembly: GCA_005019695.1. Lineage (NCBI taxonomy): Eukaryota > Viridiplantae > Streptophyta > Magnoliopsida > Dioscoreales > Dioscoreaceae > Trichopus > Trichopus zeylanicus. The sequence goes on from RXID01021866.1 coordinate 28,267, forward strand.
ACTAATACTACTACTAGTACTACTACTACTGCTACATCGTCTACTGCTACTACTACGTATACTACTACTACTATTAATACTATTACTACTACTACTATAACTACTACTACCACAACTATGTGAATCCTCCTACTATAACAAAAACCACCAATATTACAACTACTACTGCTACTACTACAACTACTACTTCTACTACTACTACTACCACCACAATAACAACAATAACAACAACAACTACTACTACTATAACTACTGCTACTATAACTACTACTACAATTACTACTACTGCTATGACTACCAATACTACTAATACTACCACTAATACTGCAACTACTACTACTGTTGCTATAACTACTATTGCTACATATACTACTGCTACACATACTACTGCTGCTGCTACTACTACTACTCATATTACTACTACTATTGCTACAACTACTACTCCTACTACTACTACTACAACTACTGCTACTACCACCACCGCTACTACTACAACTGCAACTCCTACGACTACTACTACTTCTTTTGCTACTCCTACTACTCCTCCTCCTCTTACAACAACTACTACTACTGCTACTATTACTTCTTGGACTACTACTACTACTACTACTTTTGCTACTACTACTCTAACTCCAACCCAAACTTCTGCTACTATTCCAAATACTATTACTTCTTCTTCTACTACTACTACTTCTACTACTAGTAGTACTACTACTACTACTTCTACTACTACTAGTAGTACTACTACTACTATTACAACTGCTACCACTACTACTACTACAACAATAACTACTACAACTACTACAACTAGTACTACTAGTTGTGGTAGTAGTAGTAGTTGCAGTAGTTATCTTGGCTATAGTAGTTGTAGTAGCAGAAGTAGTAGTGGTAGTAGTAGTAGTAGTTGTAGTTGTTATTATTATAGTAGTAGAAGTAGTACCAGAAGTAATCGCAAATATGGTGTTAGTAGTAGAAGCAATAGCAATTTTAGTAGTAGTCATAGTTCTAGTAGCAGTGGTTGTTGAAACAATAGAAGTAGTAGTAGTGGTGGTGGTGGTAGTAGTAGTAATAATAATAATAGTAGTAGCAGTGGTAATAGTGTTAGTAGTATAGTGGTGGTGGTAGTAGCTTAAGTAGCAGCAAACATTGTTGGAGAACTAGAAGTATTAGTTCCAGAAATAGAAGCCGAAGTGACAATAGTAGTAGAAATTATAGCAGCAGCGTAGCAGTAGCAGTAGCAGCAATACTAGTCATAGTAATAATGCTAGTAGTAGTAGTAGTAGTAATAGTTATACTAGCAACAACCACAATAGTAGTAGCCATAATAGTAGTAATAGTTGTAGTAGTAGTAGCAAGATTAGTGGTAGCAACAATATTAGTAGTAGCAGTAGCAGTAATAAAAGCAGTAGTGGTAATAGTAATAGTGGTTGTAGTAGTAGTAGTTGCAGTAGCAATACTAGAGTATTCATTACAGCAATAGTACTAGTAGTTGCGATAGCAATTGTGGAAGTGGTAGTGGTAGTACCAACAAAAGAAGTAGTTATAGAAGTAGTAGCAATAGTAGTTGTTGTTGTAATAACAATAGAAGTAGAAATAGTAGTAGTTTTAGTAGTAGCAGTAGTAGTAGTAGTAGTAGTAGTAGGAGTAGTAGTAGTAGTAGTAGTAGTAGTAGTAGTAGTAGAAGTTGCAGTAGTAGTGGTTACATTAGTAGTAGCAATAGTAGTAGTAGAAGTAGTAGTTGTAGCAGTAATAGCAGCACCAGCATTAGTAGTAGTAGTAGAAGCTACAATAGAAGTAGTAGTAGGAGGAGGAGGAGGAGGAGGAGAAACAGTAGTTTTAGCAATAGTAGCAGCAGCAGCATTAGTAGTAGTGGTAGTAGCAGCTGTAGTAGTAGTAGTAGCAGTAGTAGTAGTAGTAGTAGTAGTAGTTGCCATACTAGTAATAGTAGTAGGAGGAGTAGTAGTAGTAGCACTAGTAGTAGTAGTAGTAGCCGGAGTAGTAGTAGTAATAGCAAAAGTAGTTGTTGATTTATTAGTAGTAGTAGCAGTGGTAGTAGAAATAGTTATTGTAGTATTAGTAGTAGCAGTAGTGGTGGTAGCTGCTACAGCAGTAGTAATAGTAATAGTGGTGGTAGTAGTAGTAGTACTAGTTGCAGCAGTAGTACTAGTAGTTGCAATAGCAATTGTAGTACTAGCAGCAATAGTACCAGCAAAAGTAAAAGTTGTAGTAGCCGTAGGAGTAGTACTAGTAGTAGTAGTAACAATAGCAACAATAATATTAGTAGTGTTAGTAGTAGTAGTAGTAGTAGTAGTAGTAGCGGAGTAGTGTTTGCGGTAGAAGTAGCAACAATAGTAGTAGAAGCAGTAGTCATAGTCGTAGTAGCAAAAGTAGGTGTATAGTTATAGTGGTAGTAGCAGCAGCAGCAGCAGTATTAGTAGTTGTAATAGTAGTAGTAGTATCATTAGTAGTGCTAGTAGTAGTCATTGTTGAGGAGTAGAAGTAGAAGTAGTAGTAGCACTAGTAGTAGTATTATGAGTAGTAGTAGTTGGAGTAGTTGTAGTGGCAGTCATAGGAGTAGGAGTAGGAGGAGTAGTAGTAGTAGTAGTTATTCTGATTATAGTAGTAGGAATTGAAGGAGTAGTAGTAGCAATAGTAGTAGTAATAGTAGTAGTTATCGTAGTAGTAGCAGTTGTGGCTGTAGCAGCAACTGCAGTAGCGGAAATAGTAGTAGTAGCAGTAGTAGTAGTTGTAGTGGTAGTAGTAGTACTAGTAGCAAGATCAGTAGTATGCGTAGGAGTAGGAGGAGGAGTAGTAGTAGTAGTGCTAGTCAGAAAAGAAGTAGAACTAGGGGTTGGGGTAGCAATAGACAAGTCGTATTAGTAGTAGTGGTAGTAGTAGTAGCATTTATAGTTGTAGTATTAGTTGTAATGATAGTAGTATAGTAGTAGTAGGACTAGTAGCAGCAGTAGCAGTAATAGTAGTAGTTATTATAGTAGTAGTAGTAGCAGCAAATGCAGTAGTAGTAATAGTAGTAGTAGCAGTAGTAGTTGTTGTAGTGGTGGTAGTAGTAGTAGTAGTAGGATTAGTAGTATGTGTAGGAGCAGGAGGAGTAGTAGTCATAGTAGTAGTACTAGTTAGATAGAAGCAGCAATAGGTGTAGGGGTGGGAATAGACTAGACGTACTAGTAGTAGTGGTGGTCATAGTAGTAGTAGTAGTAGCAGTAATAGCAGTAGTAGTTGTAGCTATAGTACTTGTAGTAATGGTAGTAGTAGTAGTAGTAGTAGTAGTAGTAGTAGTAGTAGTACTAGTTGTTGTTATTCTTGTCATATTAGTAGTAGCACTAGCAATTGTTGTAGTAGTAGTAGTAGTAATAGTAGCTGAAGAAGTAGTAGTAGTAGTAGCTGAAGAAGTAGTAGTTGTAGTAGTTGTTATAGTAGTAGTTGTTGTTGTTGCAATAGCAGTCATAGTAAGAGTAGTATTAGTATTAGTATTAGTAGTTGTAGTAGTCGTAGCAGCATCAGCAGTAGTAGTAGTAGAAATAGGAGTAGTAGAGGGGTAGTAGTAGTGTAGTAGTAGGGGTAGTAGTAGTAATTATTGTTGTTGTTGTACTTATAGTAGTAGTAGATGTTGTGGTGGTGGTAGTAGTAAAATTAGTAGTAGTAGTAGAAGTACTAGTAGTAGTAGCTATAATAGGAGAATTAGGAGTAGTTGTTGTTGTTGTACTAGTAGCAGTCGAAGTAGTTGTTGTTGAAGTAATAGTTGGAGTATTAGGAGGAGTAGTAGTAGTAGTAGAACCAGTAGTAGCAGTCATAGTAGAAGTAGGAGCAGCAGCAGCAGTAATAGTAGCAATAGTAGTAGTTGTAGTTAGGGTAGTAGTAGTAGTAGTAATAGTAATTGTATTAGTAGTAGTAGTCGTAGTACTAGTAGTGGTAGGAGTTGAATTGGTGGTAGTAGTAGTAGTAGTAGTAGTAGTAGTAGTAGTAGTAGTAGTAGTAGTAGTAGTAGTAGTAGTAGTAGTAGTAGTAGAAGTAGTGGAAGTAGTTGAGTAGCAGTTGTAGTTGTCGTGCTTGTATTATGAGTAGCAGCAGAAGTACCAGTAGTAGTAGTCACAGACATAGTAAGAGGAGGAGTAGTAGTAGTACTAGTGGAAGTTATAGTTGGAGCATTAGGAGTAGTAGTAGTTGTGGTAATAGAAGCAGTTGTAGCAGATAGAAGTGTGTAGTAATTTGCAGAACGACGCAGTAGTCGCCCTGTACCAGTATTATAGTAGTCATAGTATAGTTTAGTAGTAGTAGTAGTGTGAAGTTGTAGTTGCGTAGTATTAGGAGGAGGAGGGAGGAGGAGTTAGTTAGCAATAGTTTGTAGCAGTCGCAGTGTGTTGTTATTTGTAAGTTTAGTAGCAGTTGTAGTTGTTACGCAGTAGTCATTAGTTGTAGAAGTTGTCGTGTTGTTGTGTAAATAGTAGTGTATTAGTTAGTTGTTGTTGTTGTTGTGTAGTAGGAGTGAATAGTAGAAGTAGTGGTAGTCGTGGGTTTAGTAGCCGAAGTTAAGCTCAAGTAGTAGTTACAAGTAGGCCCGATAGTAGTAGGAGCAGTAGTAGTTTGTTGTAGTAGTAGTAGTCGGAGCAGTAGTGGTAGTACTAGTAGTAGTATTATTAGTAGTAGTATTAGTAGTATTATTAGTAGTAGTAGTAATAATAATAATATTAGTATTGGTTATACTGGTAGTAGCAGTTGTAGTAGGAGCAACAACCGCAACAGCAGCAGCAGTAGTAGTAGAAGTAGCAGGAGTTGTTTTAGTAGTAGTAGGAGCAGTAATAGTAGTACATGTAGTAGTAGCAGGAGTAGTAGTAGTAGTAGCAGTAGGAATAGTTGAACTAGTTGGAGTAGTAGTAGTAGCAATAGTGGTAGGAGTAGTAGAAGTTGTACTAGTAGTAGTAGAAGTAGGAGCAGTAGCAGCAGCAGTAGTAGTAGCAGTAGTTGTTCTTGTAGTAGTAGCCGTCGAAGTAGTTGTTGTTGAAGTTATAGTTGGAGTATTAGGAATAGCAATAGTAGTAGTAGTCGTAGTTGTAGTTAGGGTAGTTGTATTAGTAGTAATAGTAGTTGTATTAGTAGTAGTAGTCGTAGGGGTAGCAGTAGTCGGAGTAGAATTAGTAGTAGTAATAGTAGTAGCAGTAGTAGTAGTAGTAGTAGTAGTAGTAGTAGTAGAGTATTAGTTGTAGTAGTCAAGCTTGTAGTAGGAGTCGCAATAGAAGTACCAATAATAGCAATTATAATCATAGAAATAGTAGTAGTAGTGGTAGCAATAGTGGAAGTTATAGTTTGAGTATTAGGAGTAGTAGTAGTAGTACTAGTAGTGGTAGTAATAATAGTAGTAGTGTAATGGTAGGGGTAGTAGTAGTAGTTGTTGTTGTTGTTGTAGTTATAGTAGTAGTAGATGTTGTGGTGGTGGTGGTGGTAGTAGTAAAAGTAGTAGCAGTAGTAGAAGTAGTAGTTGTAGCAGTAGTAGTAGCTATAGTAGGAGAATTAGGTGTAGTAGAAGTAGTAGTTGTTGTTGTTGATGTAGTAGTAGCAGTCGAATTAGTTGTTGTTGAAGTAATAGTTGGAGTATTTGGAGCATAGTAGTAGTTGTGGAACCAATAGTTGCAGTCATAGTAGAAGTATGAGCAGCAGCAGTAGTAGTAGCAATAGTAGTAGCAATAGTAGTAGCTGTAGTTAGGGTAGTAGTAGTAGTGGTGGTTGTATTAGTAGTAGTAGTCGTACTACTAGTAGTAGTCGGAGTTGAATTAGTAGTAGTAGTTGCAGTAGTAGTAGAGTAGTAGTAGTAGTTGAGTAGTAGTTGTAGTAGTGGTACTTGTATTAGGAGTAACAACAAAAGTACCAGTAGTAGTAGTCACAGTCGAAGTAAGAGGAGTAGTAGTAGTAGTAATAGTGGAAGTTATAGTTGGAGTATTAGGAGAAGTAGTAGTAGTTGTAGTAGTAGCAGTTGTAGCAGAAGTGGTAGTAGTAATTACAGAAGCAGTAGTACCAGTAGTACAAGTCGCAGTCATAGTAATAGTATTACTAGTAGTAGTAATGGAAGTTCTAGTTGGAGTATTAGGAGGAGTAGTAGTAGTAATAGGAACAATTCTAGCAGTAGTTGTAGTAGTAGTTGCTATAGTAGTAATAGCAGTAGTAGTCGTAGCAGCAGCAGCAGCAGCATAGTAGTTGTTGTTGTTGTAGTAATAGTAGTTATATTAGTATTTGTTGTTATAGTAGTTGTATTAGGAGTAGAAGTAGTGGTAGTAGTGGTAGTAGCAGAAGTAGTAGTAGAAGTTGGAATAGTAGTAGGAGAAGTAGTAGTTGTAGTAATAGTTATAGTAGTAGGAGTGGTAGTGGTAGTGGACAGACTAGTAGTAGTATTAGTAGTAGTAGTAGTAGTAGTAGTAGTAGTAGTAGTAGTAGTAGTAGTAACAATATTAGCAGTAGTAGTTTTAGTTTTGCTGGTAGTAGCTGTTGTAGTAGTAGCAACAATCGCAACAGCAACAGCAGTAGTAGTAGAAGTAGCAGGAGTTGTTTCAGTGGCAGTAGGATTAGTAGTAGTAGTAGGTGTAGTTGTAGCAGGAGTAGTAGTAGTAGCAGCAGTAGTAATAGGTGTACTAGTTGGAGTAGTAGTAGTAGCAGTAGTAATAGGTGTACTAGTTGGAGTAGTAGTAGTAGCAGTAGAGGTAGGAGTAGTACAAGTTGTAGTAGTAGTAGTAGAAGTAGCAGCAGCAGCCATAGTAGTAGTAGTAGTAGTTGTTGTTGTTGTTGTTGTTGTTGTTGTTGTTGTTATTGTTGTAGTAGTTGCAGTCGAAGTAGTTGTTGTTGAAGTTATAGTTGGTGTATTAGGAATAGTAGTAGTTATTGTGGTAGAAGCAATGGTAGCAGTTGTTGTACCAGTAGGAGCAGAAGTAGCAGCAGCAGTAGTAGTAGTATTAGCTGTAGTTAGGGTAGTAGTAGTAGTTGAGTATCAGTTATAGTAGTCATGCTTGTAGTAGGAGTTGCAACAGAAGTACCAGTAGCAACAGCCACAAAGATAGTAATAGTAGTAGTAGTAGTAGTAATAGTGGAAGTTATAGTTTGAGTATTAGGAGTAGTTGTAGTAGCAGTTATAGCAAAAGTAGTAGTAGTTGTTGCAGTAGCAGTAGTACCTGAAGTAGTAGTCGCAATCATAGTAATAGTAGTTGTAGTAGTTGTTGTGGAAGTTGTAGTCCGAGTATTAGGAGTAGTAAGTGTAGTAGCAACAGTAGTAGTAGTTGCAGTAGTAGTTGCAGTAGTAGTAGTAGCAGTAGTAATAGTAGTAGTAGGAATTGTAGTAGCAGTAGAGTTGTTGTTGTAGTAGTAGTAGGATGAGGAGTAATAGTAGCAGCAGTAGTTGTAGTAGTAGTTGTTGTAGCAGTAGTAGTAACAACATTAGTAGTAGTAGTATTAGTAGTACTAGTAGTAGCAGTTGTTGTACTGGCAACAACCGCAGCAGCAGCAGTAGTAGTAGAAGTAGCGGAAGTAGATTGAATAGGAGGAGTACTTGTAGTAGTAGTAGTAGTGGTAATAATAGTTGTAGTATTAGTAGAAGTAGTAGTGGTAGTAGTAATAGGTGTACTTGTTGTAGTAGTAGTAGTAGAAGTAGTGGTAGGAGTAGCAGAAGTAGTAGTAGTTGTTGTAGTAGTCATAGTAATAGTAGTAATAGTAGTAGTATTAGTGGTAGTTGAGATAGTAGTAGCTATGGTAGAAGTAATAATAGTTGTAGTAGGAGTATTAGTTGTAATAGTAGTAGTGGTAATACAAGTGTTAGGAGTAGCAGTTGTAGTGATAGTAATCAGAGATGTAGGAGTCGTAGTAGTAGTAGCAACAGCATCAACAGCAATAGTAATAGCTGTAGCAATAGTAGCAGCAGCCACAGAAGTTGAGGTAGTAGTAGTAGCAGCAGCGGTTGAAGTAGTAGTAGTAGTAACAGTGCTAGTAGTAGTAGTTATTGTAGTACTGTTAGTAGTAATAGTAGTAGTAGTAGTAGTAGTTTGAGAAGTAGTAGCGGTAGTAGTACTCACGGCGGCAGCAACAGTAGTAGCGGCAGCTGCAACAGCAACAGCAATAGTAGCATTGGCATAGGCAATAACAGCTACAGTAGTAGTAGCAGTAGTAGTTGTATTAGAAATAGTAGTAGTTGTAGCAATAGTAGAAGCAGTATTAGTTGCAGTACTGGCAGCAGTAGTAATATTAGTAGTAGTAGTATAAGTAGCAGTAGTTATAGTTATTGTAGCAGTAGTAGTAAAAGCAGTATTAGTAGTAGTAGTAGCTGCTGTAGTAGAAGAAGTAGTAGCAATAGTAGTAGTGAAAGTAGCAATAGCAGTTGCAGTAGTATTAGTGGTGGCGGCAGTAGCAGCTGCTGCAGTAGCAATAGTAGGAGAAGTTTTTGTACTAGTAGTAGTAGTAGTAGCATCAGCAGTAGTGGTGGTAGTAGTAGTAGTAGTGGTAGCTGTAGCAGTAGTAATAGCCGTAGTAGCAGCAGTTGCAGCACTAGTAGTAGTAGTATTATAAGTACGAGTAGTAGCGATAGTGGAAGTAGTAGTAGTAATAGTAGTGGCGGTAGCAGTCGTAGTGGTACCAGTAGTAGCGATAGCAGTAGTTGTAATTGTAGTAGTAGTCGTAGTAGTGGTAGTTGCTATAGTAGTAGTAGCAGAAGTAGTAGCAGTAGCTCTAGCAACAGTAATAGTAGAAGCAGTAGTAAAAGTAGTAGTAGTTGTTGTACCCACTGCATTAATAGTAGTAGTGGTGGTGGTGGTGGTGGTGGTGGTAGTAATAGTAGTAGTAGTAGCAGTAGCAGTAGCAATAGTAGTAATAGCAGAAGTAGTAGTTGTGGTAGAAGTTGTTGTAATAGTAGTAGTAGTAGTAATAGTATTAGTAGTTGTAGTACTGGTACTTGTAGTAGCATAATTAGTAGTAGACACAGTTGCAGAACAAGAAGTAGTTGTTGCAAAGGTAGTAGCAGAAGTGGCAGTAGTAGTAGTAGAAATTATAGCAAGAGTAGTAATAGTAGTAGCAGCAGCAACAATAATAGTCGTAGCACTAGTGCTAGTAGTTTAGCAGTTGTAGTAATAGTTATAGTAGCAGCAATAGAAATAGTAGTAGCTGTAGTAGTAGTAATAGTAGTATTAGCAGCAGGATTAGTAGTACCATTAGTAATGATAGTAGCTGTAGCAACAATAGTAGTAATAGTAATAGTAGTTGTAGTAGTAGCAGTTGTAGCAGCACTACTAGTAGTATTCATTACAGCAGTAGTACTAGTAGTAGCAGTAGCAGTTGTAGAAGTAGTAGCAGTAGTACCAGCAGAAGTTGTAGTTGTAGAAGTAATAGCAATAATAATAGTAGTAGTAGTAGTAACAATAGAAATAGCAATAGCAGTAGTATAGTAGTAGTAGTAGTAGTAGTATCAGCAGTATTGGTTGCATTAGCAGCAGCAATAGTAGTAGTAGAAGTAGTAGTTCTAGCAGTAATAGCAACATCGACATTAGTAGTACTGGTAGTAGCAGTTGCAGGACGTAGTAGTAGTAGAAGTAGAGTAGTATTGTAAGATGTAGTAGTTGTAGCAGTATCAACAGAATAGCATTATAGTGCAATCGTAGCAATTGGTAGTAGTTGTGTGTAATAAATAGGTAAGTAGTAGTTGCCATATAGTAATTGTAGCAACAGCAGTAACAGCAGCAGCAGTAGTAGTAGTAGTAGCAATAGTAGTAGTAGTAGTAGCAACTGGAGTAGTTGTTCCAGTAGTAGTAGTAATAGTAGTAGTTGTTGTACTACTAGTAGTAGTAGTAGTAGCGGTAGTAGTACTAGTAGCTGTAGTAATAGTAGTAGTAGTAGCAGTAGTAGATGCTGCAGCAACAATGGCAATAGTAATAGTGGTAGAAGTAGCAGTAATAGTTGCAGTAGTAGTAATAGTAGTAGCAATAGCAATTGTAGTAGTAATAACAGTAGTACCGGCAGAAGTAGTAGTTGTAGTAGTTGTAGCAGTAATAGTAGTAGTATTAGTAATAATAGCAACAACAATAGTAGTAGTATTAGTAATAGTAGAAGTAGCAGCAGAGTAGTGGTTGCGGTAGCAGCAGCAATAGTTGCAGTGCAAGCAATAGTCATAGTAGCTGTAGCAAAAGCAGTAGTAGTAGTTATAGTGATAGTAGTAGTAGCAGCAGCAGTATTTTGAGTTGTAATACTAATAGCAGTAGAATTAGTAGCAGTAGTAGTAGTCGTAGTAGTTATTGTTGTTGTAGGAGTTGAAGTAGGAGTAGTAGTAGCACAAGTTGTAGTATTATTTGGAGTAGTAGTAGTAGTAGTTTTACTAGCAGTCGTAGGAGTAGAAGTAGGTGTAGGAGTACTACAACTACTACAACAACTACTACAACTACTACTAGTACTACTACTACTAGTACTACTAATAATATTACTAGTACTACTACTACTACTACTACTCCAACTACTATTGTTGCTACTACTACAGCTGCTATTGGTACAACTACTACTACTAATACTACTACCACTACTACCACAAATACTACTAATATTACTAGCAAAAGTACTATTACAACTGCTACTACTACTACTACAACAACAACAACAACAACAACAACTACTACTATTACTACAACTACCAGTACTGCTACTACTATAACTACTACTACTTACTATTACTACTACAACAACAACTAGTAGTAGTAGTACAACTACTAGTACAGCTACTACTACAACAACTACATCTAGTAGTAGTACTACTACTACTACTAGTATTGCTTCTACTACTACTACTATTACTACTACTACTCCTACTATTATAACTATTGCAACTAATATTACAACAACAACAACTACTACTACTACTACTAATACTAGAACTACTACTACAACTACAACTATTACAACTACTATTACTATTACTACTACTACCACTAATACTACTACTACTACTACTACTACTATTACTACCACTACTACTAATACTACTACTACTATTACTGCTACTACTGCTATTGCTACTACGACTACTACTACTATTACTACTTCGCTGCTGCTATTATTATTATTATTATTACTACTACTACTACTAATATTATTATTACTACTACTATTACTACTCTACTACTAGTACTATTATTATTATTATTATTATTATTATTACTACTACTACTATTACTACTACTACTAGTACTACTACTACTAGTACTACTACTACCGCGACTACTACTACTATTACTACTACTACAACAACTACTACTACTACTGCTGTTACCACTACTACTACAACAACAACAACAACAGCAACTACTACTACTATTACTACTCCTACTTCTACTACTACTATTATTACTACTGCTAGTACTACTAGTACTACAATTAGTACAACTATTACTGCTACTGCTACTACTAGTACTACTACTGCTGGTACTACTAGTACTACTACTATTGCTACTACTATTACTACAACAACTACTACTACAACTACTACAATGACTAATACTACTACAACTACTACCACCACTACTGCTATGACAACAACAACAACAACAACAACCACTACTACTACTACTACTACTACTACTACTACTACTACTAGAACTACTACTACTACTAATACTACTACTACTACAACTATTACTACTACTACTACTATTACTACCACTAGTATTACTACTACTAGTACTACTAATACTGCTACTACAACTAACTACTACTACTGTTACTACTGCTGCTGCTGCTGCTACTACTACTACTACTACTACTGTTGCTGCTGCTACTACTACTGCTACTATTATACTACTATTACTACTACTAATACTACTACTACTACTACTAATATTACTACTACTACTATTACTATTACTACTACTACTACAACTACTACTACAACTACTACTACAACAACTACTACTACTAGTAGTACTACTAGTACTAGTACTACTACAACTACCCAAATTTTGCCTAAAATAAATCAAAAAAGATGAAGGATCCCTTAAGTAGCATTCTCCATATCATTAGATCGTTATCACATTGAATAAAAAAACTTAAAAGGTGGGAGCTAGAGATCGCTATATCAATCATGAGGGACACATGTCTACATTAGGGGCTATCTCGATGTCTGAAGGAATGCCTCTAGACTGTTACCTTGAACTAAGGTGAATCCTAATAATTCCACATAATTCAACATGTACATTCACAATTTGTGTCTAACATGAAGCTACGAATTGGCGGCTCATCTCACAAGAAGTCATAAAGACTGGTGTCTCTCATGATTTGATAAAAGTGGTGGACTTAAGTATCAAAAATCACACCTAAAGACTCAGTTCGAATCAACGCACCTAAGTGAAGAATAGAAGAGTAACTCCACTCACTGAGTTTTTGAACTTAATGCCTGGAGTTGAGGAGCACTAATGATGCATTGAGCTAATTTTAGTTAAGCTGAAAATAAATGAGGACCAAACGTGAGGATTGCTCCTCAAACTAAGTTAACCGAAATATAAGTTGTGAAGCTGTCATCCAAGATAATACCATCAAGGTCATGTTGGCTCGGCAGCATAAGTGATACATACCTTAAAAGCACATATTTCAAGACATACAAAAAAATATGATGGGACAAGCTTGTATCTGAATATGACTAAGTATTCAAAAAAAAATCAGGAAATAAGGATCCCAGAAGATCCTTAACCTTGAATCTGGGAGTGATAGCAATCAAATAAAGAGAGTCTGATATAATTAGAGCTAAAATCATGGAGTCCTGGATTCACAAAAAGACTTTTTCAATCTATAAATTACTTAGAATCCAAAGATAAGGAGACTCTCTCGAATAGCCTCTCTTTCTCTCTTTTTTAAAGAATAAAAAATCGATGAAATCCTTTCTGATTTGAATGTTGGAATGGTCATCGCTGGAGAAACTCTTGATGGTTTTTCTCATAATCTTTTTTTTTTGCAAATTAATTGAAGGGTGGTCTAGCATGATCTCGAGCAGCCTTCTAGATTAGAATCATTGTTGAACCAGGTACTGTCAATAGCTTATTTTGAACTCCAACCAAACTGGAGCTCTTCGATTTAAATTTTGAACAAAACTCTGGTTGGATAAGTTCACTCGAGTTTGGCTCATTTATAGTTCTAAGGCACTGTTTGGTTTGGGATTAAGGTCAAGCTCAAACTCAAGATTAAGACTAGAATATAAAAAAATAGTATGATCAAATATTAGGTGTTTGGATGCTAATATGGCTAGTGAATGGTTTAAATTTATTTTGGACTTTTATGCCATTGAATATATTATTTATTAAAATTTAAATGAATAAATATAAGAGTAATATAGTAATTTATTTTAAAATAATGTAAAAATAATGTAACTATTTTTAATATTTAAATAATAAACTGATCACTAATCAAACTTATCTTAACAGACCCACGATTTCAAGCAGTACCCAGGCTTTGGCTTGGTCCGTCGTGGTGTTGGGGGCGAGAAAAATGAGAAAACCATTTAGGGGCTGTTTGGAAACAACCAAAATTGACTGAATTGGCTGAATTGAGGGAATTGGAGATCCAATTCCCTCAATTCGGCTGTTTGGATGTCAAAAGAAAATCCAAAATTCGGTGAATTCGCAATTCCAATAATTTTGAGTTACTGGTTTCAATTCAGGCTAGGAAAAGATGAATTCATAATTCGGTTCCGAATTCAGTGGGTCACACCACCACTAGAAACCCTAATTCCCTCCTTTAAAAGCGGCCGAAATCGAGAATTCTCACCTTGATTCTAGCCTCAGTTCCCGTCACACGAGCACTCATCGTCCCCATCCCGAGCTTCTCCCTTCGGCTAGCGAAGCATGTCGGCCAGACTCTCGCCGGCGATCATCCCCATCTCGAGCGCTCGTCCCCGTCTTGAGCGCTCGTCTCCATCCCGAGCTTCTCCCTTCGGCTAACGAAGCACATTGGCTAGACTCTCACTAGCGATCGTCCCCATCTCAAGAGCTCGTTCCCATCCCGAGCGATCATCATCCCCGTCCTGAGCGATTGTCGTCCCAGTCCCGAGCGCTCATCTCTATCCTGAGCTTCTCCCTTCGGCTAGTGAAGCACGTCGGCCAGACTCTCATCAACGATCATCCTCGTCCCGAGCGCTCATCCCTGTCCTAAGCAATCATCATCCTCGTCCCGAGCACTCGTCCCCATCTCGAGCGATCGTTGTCCCCATCTCGAGCACTCGTCTCCATCTCGAGCTTCTCCCTTGGCTGGCAAGGCACGTTGGCCATACTCTTGCTGGCAATCGGAACCTCTCCTTCTCTTCGCTCTCTGTCCATGTCGCCCTTGCCCTCCTCTCCACCAATGCCAAAGGCCAAATAGCCGACCAAATCCTGTCGTTCCTAGCTATGTCGAGCCGCAACATCCTCACCACTCTCGTGTCCCAGACCGTCGCCGTTGTTCTCGCCGATTGCTCTGCCGGTGGCGGCCCTCGCCTGATCTTCTCCAACGGCATAGATCCTCACAGCAGCTCCGACGGTAGTGAAGAGCGGGTAAAAGAACGGATCGGGAGCTGACCTCGGCTTGAGCCAGCGGTTGATCGTCGAAGAGGCCACGGAGAGTTGTGGAGAAAGCCAAATCGCGGGCGATTGAAGGAAAGAGAAGGGGAAGAAGGAAGTCATCTCCGTCTCTGGTCAGCTTCGAGGTATTCATGGAAGAAACCTTTGTACTCCATAGTAAACCGATTCAAAGGACATTTTCTTGCATCGTTCTTGAAGATTGCCTATAGACACTTATATGCTGATGATGCCAATTACATGGCTTTTGTGGAAGACATGGACGACGATGCTAGGGTTGAATAGTTGCAAGAATTTTTCGAGCATCAGTTCTGATATGACATTTTATTATCAGTATGTTTTGAACTTATTGACTTTATGTGTGCTAATGATGACTATCTATGACTATCTATGACTATCTATTTTATATTCTACATATTATGGTTTTATATGTATATGTTGTATTTTCTTTTTTAAAACTTACTATGTGTCTATTTTTGAGTTGTATATTGTGTTTTGTAGGTCGATTGTGTGTCTATATTTATATATTGTATGTGAATCTATTTTATTTTATATGTTGATACTTATAAATTTTGATACTTACAAATTAATTATTTCTATCTAAAAAAATATTTTATTGATTGAATACTGTTTAAATCAATTATCCTATTTTTTTAAAAAAGTTAGATATTATAAATATGCAATTCTAATATTATTTATTTTTTTAACCTCAAAAATATGTCTAATTAATTTACTAATTTAATATCTATATTTATTTTAAAATTAAATATAGAAAATATTAAAAAATGGGGGTAATCTCACCCATTAAGAATTAAGTGATCATATCTACAATTCCAAATCCAACCAAACACCGAAATTTCAAGAATCGATGGAATTCGTTGATTTCTATTTACATTCTAAATAATCGAATTTACGAAATTAACTGAATTAATAATTTTTTTATTGTAAAAATACATCCAAATATTGAAATTATTAATTCGGTCAATTCACTCAATTCTGCCTAATTAATTGAATTGACAATTAGCTCGATTCTAAATCCGGAATTATCCAAACAGCCGCTTGTACGGAGGACAGCACCTCGTGTCGTTTCCAGAAGCTAAAATTGCATCAAGGCTAGGGTTTTTCATTTCTCGTCTCCAAAAGCCCGTGAGCTCGACCTCTTCGTGCTTGCCTTGCCCTTTCTCCTCGCCACGATCCAAGATATTTCGATAGATGAGGTCTTTGTTCCACCTATCTGGATCCTAATCTGATTGTTTTTACTATTTTTTTTTTGCTTTGGTTTCATGGTTTTTCTTGAGGTGGTTTATGATGCTAATGTCCTTTACTCCAAGAGGAATCATGGAATAGGTTCTAGAGAACTATGAAATCACTGCTGTTTTTTGCCATCCTAATTGTGTTGGAAGTTGATTTTAGGGAAACTTCTTGTGGAATGTAAAATCAAAAAATCAACCACGCTTGCAGTGGCAAGATGACGGTTTTATGACTCTTTTTTAGCTGTAAAGGGGACAAATTAGTAAAATTTGAGCTGCTGGTAAGAGATTGAGGTAGATTTGAGGTCACATGAGCATGTGGAATGTAAAAAAATCTCAGTTTAGTATATCCTCAATAATGGTGCATATGAAAATGTAGCTTTTGGTTTTCTAGTTTCTACTTTGAAGCAAGTGGATAAGTTTTAATTTAATTTCATTAATCTAATTAATGTTTTCCTTTTTGATTATAACATTGATTGAAATTGATGTTATTTAGTCAAATTGTTTAGAATTTTATAACTGAGTGTGTCAAGATTTTTGTGTAAAATGCTGTCAAATCAAATGATTGGTTTGCCCACTTACATGCAAGTGAACCTAAACACAGCTACTCCCTACAATCCAAAAGGCTACCGCAACATAAAAGATCTTTTGCGTATCTATTGTTTTGTGTGCAAGGTGGAAGTTGGCTGTTTAACTTAGAGATGGAATTCTACCAATATTTGATGGTTGTATGGTGTTTCTCCATGTAGTTGATCATATAGGTGAGTAAAAGATTTGAATTCTCCATCTTGAGGTTTAAACAAATTTTTGGAAGCTTCAAATGCAAAACATAATATAGGTTCCATTGATTCTAATGGATTATTAACTTCGTCACATTCTTATCATCCTAAAGATTTGGCTTGTCTGGTTATTCTCGAGGCTAGTTCTAGTTTGTGGTGTATGACTCTTTAAGGCTGAAAAAGCAGAGTTTGTAAAGGGGTCTAGTCAAGAAAGGAAGGCTTAGTTGGTGGAGGAAGGGCATGCCCCCTTTGGGTCAGATGAGGATGCGTTGGGGAAGTCAATTATATGATCACAGATGAGGCGCAATCAGGCCTCTTGCTTCTTTTGCTGACTGTCTAATGCTTTTGTAACTTGTCATCACTATCTCAATCTTGTTTGGGATTACACTTTTCTTGATTGGATTCGTAGGCTATCTTGTATCACTTGCATTTTCTGATATATGCTTCTTCTTATGAGTCATTGATACCTATTATATACATTATTTGGAACAAGCAAGACTTGCCTCTGCCTTCATTTCAGGTAGTAAAATCATGGGAACTGAATGTGGTTTATGATTTCTATTATTGGCATTAATATGAAGTTCTGCTTTATTCCTTCTAATGACATCTAATTTGATGTCACATGGATTCTGAGTTGTTCCTTCCTAGAGTTTTATCATACCCATGCTGTCCGGTTTCAATGATGTTAGAGAATCATTGATTATCTGATTTCATTCAGATCTTTATCACACGTGGCTTAGTTATACTAATCTTGCACAAGGTTATTAAAAGTTGGGAGTTTGAAAAGTGGGATAATTACAGGTGATTTCTCATTGCCAAATTTATGGATACTAGGGGGTTTCTGCAATTGTCCTACATTTTGCATGTTCTTCAATTTGTAGACTTTAAGGTTTTAATTATGAGCACGAGACTATTGCCGTCAATCTGAAAATTTTGGCCTGAGTAAATAATTTTGCAGTAATTCAACTGCTTCCCTTTAATAAGACATGGAATTCTGCTTCTAAGGTTATTTAATGCATTGTTATTCTCCTTTATCTAGCTATGCCAGGCTAATGTTATTTTATACATTAAAATTGCTTGCTCTGCCAAATTATTATATTCCAATTTATTTTTGTTTAACTATTATAAGAATTAAAAGATAGATTTTTGAGCTCTCTTGAAGGATCTGTTGGCAACAACCAGTATTGGTCAAAATTATGAACTCAAATCCTGAACGAGCTGAGGAAATCAAACTATTGGCAACTGAAGCATTCAAAGGTAAAGTGATTCCCCGTCCTCTCCAATATGTATATGTAATCTTTCAGATTTATCCTTACACAGCTAGGTTTAAAAGTTATTCATTGATGTCATTGCTTCAAAAACTTGATGCTAAACTTTTTATTGCTTTTCCTGCTAGTGAAGAAGTTTGTTAATGTACAATGCATAAAAGAGGTATTTAGCACCAGATCAGTCCATGCACTAATTAAGATGAAATATACGTCTGTTTTCCTTGTCTTTGAGCTGGCAGGTTTGCCATTCATAATAATTAGCTTGATAATGGTTGTAGACTCGGGGCATACATTGTAATTTCATGAATTAGTTGATTGTGTCTGGTTGTAGACTTGGGGAATGCATTGTAATTTCATGAATTAGTGGATTGTGTCCAATCCCTTGCTGAGCAATCTGGTCCATTTGGAGCACAACTTAGTCAAGAAGGATAGATGTTGGACTTCTGGTTTATGATTTTGCGAAAGGTTGTTTTGCTTTAAAACATATTTGATTCAGTTCATGGTGCAGCTGTTTTTTTTCCTTTTTTTATTTCTGAGAACAAGCAAAACACCAGGCAAGTAGATTGACAATAAACATTAGTACAAGTAGTGTCCACATGGACAAGGTTCCAAAATTCAAAAGAGCAACATGCCAAATTTGAGCCAACCAGAAAACAACTTTGTTCAATGGTATAAGCCATCTTTAATAACCATTTGGCAACCAGACTTGCTTCCTCATAAATATACATAACTAGATCATCCAGCTGGAGGAGCATCTGAATGTGATGAACATAATATATAATACTCAAAGGCAGAGGCCGACTGAAGTTGATGATATTCACCAAGAGTTCAGAATCAACTTGGATATAGATAGTTTGTAAAATCATCTCCCGAACATGTCACAAACCGTTCATTAGTGCCCTTGCTTCAGCTTCTATTGCAGATCTGCACCATGTCTTTTCTTCAAATACAAAGACTAATTCATCAATAGCATTATGGAGTACTCCAGCTGCTGTACCTTGACCAGTCACAGAGTTAAAGGACCCATCTGTATTTAACACATATCCATTAAGCAGCAGTGGGTTTCATCCAACCATAATGGTCAATCTTTCACCATGCATCTCCACGTGAAGCGCACACCACTGCAATATGATATACTCATGACAAACCTAAATTTCTTATTAAAACACTTCAAGGGTCAACTTATTTTTGCACCATGTAAAAGAGCATTATTTCTATTGTTCCAAATACTCAACTTCATAGTAGCAAGCACAGAAGCATGAAACCTAGCTGATATGGTTTTGCATGAAGCTGGATCAAGGGTTTTTTTGATGATTGTGCCAATTGGAAGTCCTTGTCAATTTGAATTTAGGCCCAAACTGAACTCCAAATAGCTTGCAGCTGTTAAGATTGATGCTAGTGTTGAATTAAGTAAGGATTACTAAGTGATATTCTTGTGGTTTTACTTTTGTGCAAGTTATCTACGATTCTTTAATTACAGAGACCTGATACATGTAGCACATAAATTATTATGATCATGAACCTTGGAAGTCTGCACTTCTGAAAATCTGTACTTCTGATTGTGGTTCTGTCTTCTGAATTTAACAATTTTCTTCCCAGCGAACAAGTTTTTCCAAGCCATAGATCTATATACTCAGGCTATTGAGCTTAATAGCCTGAATACTGTTTATTGGGCCAATTGAGCATTTGCACACAGCAAGCTTGAGGAATATGGAAGTGCTGTGCAGGATGCTACGAAAGCTATTGAAATTGATCCCAGATATTCCAAGGCAGGCAGTTTGGAACTTTTTTTAGGCAATAGTATTTGCGTTTGAATTTTCTGATATTTGTGCTGAACTAATTTTATAATTTTCTTATAGGGTTATTACAAAAGAGGTGCAGCCTATCTTGCCATGGGAAAGTTTAAGGATGCTTTAAAAGATTTTCAGCAGGCACGTCTAATATCATAATCCCTATGGGAGATATTGTATTTGATGCTACAGTTGTGCTTAAATTCTAGTTAAGGTCCAGGATTCTGGTTTCCTGTACACCTGCTTTCCTGTTGCTGATATTTTTTCTGGTTAACATGGCCTGTTTTTGCTCTTGAGTTTGGATATCAGCTTGTCTATCTAGCCAAGTATTACTATTATTATGGTTGGAAGCCTTGACAGAATACAAACTTGTTGTAGAAGTTGAATTCAATCTTATATGTACCAAGCCCTGTCTGTTGCTTCTCTTGGTAAGGAGGTCTGTAAACAATTGTTTTGTTATTCCTTTGGAAAATACAAAGAGAATGGTGTAGAAGTTGAATTCAGTATCATGGACTTGTTTATCAGGCTACCACTTCTCTTCGTAAGGAGATCTGTAAAAGATTGCCTCTTTCTGAAAAAGTTAGCAACCCTTTCATTGTAATTTTATATTTGTGCAATTGGAGAAAAGGTGACCTAATAATCTTTTTACATGCCTTCATGATTGTGTCAGTTACTTTGCAAATTGAGTCCTTTGTTGCAAGTACTTGTCCTTTTCATAAACAAAATTGTGTCCTGTATGGATGATTTTGAGTGCAAGATATGTTAATGCATCATGAATTACATAATCAGTAGTTTCTATCTGTCGAGAAATTATGATTTGGTTGTTGTCGCTTGATATTCTAGATACATTCAGAGTGGCTTAAAATGGTACCTTAATATGCTACAATATTTAGGTAAAAAGGAATTTGCCAAAATGATCCAGATGCTACTAAGAATTTGTGATCTAATGGTTGTTGATGTTCTGGAGGCATTCAACATGGTTTCAAATTTTACCTTAATATGTTGCACTATTTAGGTAAAAAGAATTTGCCCAAATGATCCAGATGCTTGCAAGAAGTTGAAGGAATGTGAGAAAGCTGTCCAAAACCTTCTATTTGAAGAAGCAATTGCTGTACCTGAGTCTGAAAGGCGACCAATTGTAGATTCTATAGATTTTCGAAGTATAGGTATTGTTTTTTTCTCTCTTTTTTGGTTTTGGCTTTGGTGTAGTATGTACTAAAAAAGTTCTCTTCCTTGTTTTCTTGCAGTTTGTTATTTACTTTAGATGGATTCTTTAATTTTGTGTTGCACTTAGAGAGGGATTTCACAACTTTGTAACTTGTGGCCGAGGTTCCTACACTTGTTCTCTTTATCTTTTTCTTCATTTATTGCTTCTCATTCATCTTTTTTGTTGACATCTTTAACAATCTTCTATATGCAAATTTATTTGCTTTGGGCATGGAAGTTATTTGTTGAGCTAATAAAAATATTCTATTTTTGGGTTTATTTGCATAATTTGGATGCTAGGGTTAAAAAGTTGAGGAAGTTAGAACTTGAAATAGGAGAATACTCTCGAGTTAGAACTTGAAATATAGCCTCATAATATAGTCTTAAAAACAGATAATGTTCTTCATTGGCCAATAGCTTTAAGGAAAAGAAAAGGAGTATATACACAACACCTTATTACTAGGTTTTTGGCTTACTAGCATCCAATACCTGCATACAAGACTTTTTGCACTAAATCTTACAACACTTAAAACAACGAAAACAATACAAGAAGCTATGACAGATAGCAAGTGGAGAGAGGATAAGAATAAGATAAAATCATTACATAAAAATGACATTTGGGAACTGATTTTTAAATCGACAAATAAATTCATTGTGGGATGTAAATGAGTGTACATAGTCAAGTATAAGACATATGGAACAGTGGCAGATATGAAGTCAGATTAGTGATAAAGAGGTATACCTAAACACATGGAATTAGCTATTTTAAAACCTTCTCTCTAGTAACAAAGATGAGTACTATCAGAGTAGTGTTATTACTTGCAATTGACAGAGGTTGGGAGATGAATGAACTAGATATCAAGAATTCCTTTTTATTTGGGGATGTTTAGAATGAGGTATACATCAGAACCTCTTGGATTCAACACACGCATAGTGGGATATATATGTAGACTAAAGAAGACACTACAGTATAAAATAATCATCTAGAGAATGGTTTGAAAAGTTCAAGTTGGTTACTCACTTTTTTGAAGAAAGATGAGTAAGGTATAATCATAATACTTGTGCATGTTGATGATATAATCATTATTTGGAATAATAATGCAGAATTAAAAATTTTGAAAGACTAATTGAGAACCAAGTTTGATATCAAGGACTTGGAAAAATTACATTACTTCTATGATATTGAAGTAGATCAATCTAAGTAAGGTCTAGTATTATCATAAAGGAAGTTTGTATTAGACTGGTTGAGGGAGACAAGCCTACTGGGTAGTAGAATAGTCAAAGTATGATTAAGCACGGACTTGTTGTTTGCAAATCAAGGAACACCACTTGAAGATTTAGAAATGTATAAAAGACTAGTTGGAAAGCTTATCTGCTTGACCATCACAAGATTAGACATCATTGAAACAGTAGGCATAGTTAATCAATTTATACAAGATCCAAGAAAATTATATTTATAGGATGTCTACCAAATCTTAAGGTACATTAAGAAAACTTCAGGGTTAAGCCTATGGCCTAAGAAGTATGAAACATTGAAGTTGATAGCATACTCAGATGTAAATTGGGTAGGTTCACCTATTGATAGGAAAACAACAAAGATTTGTAGCAAGATTGGGGGAAACCTAGTTGTGTGGAAAAACAAGAAGCAAAATAATGTTGCAAGATCAAGTGCTAAAGTTAAATACAAAACCATATTAGTAGTCACATGTGAAAATTTTATGGCTAAGAATTTTACCGACAGAAATAGGTTTCATCACTAAAAAATGTATAATATTGTTCTATGATAACCAGATAATATTTCATATTTTTAATAATCTTATCTTCTATGAAAGGACCAAACGCGTAGAAGTAGATTCATATTTTTTCAAAGAAAAGGTTTAGAATCAATAAGTATATCTAGTTTATTTGAGAATAAAAGATTAACTAGCATACATATTTATTAAAGTGCTGCAGTTAGACAGTCTAGCTAGACTCAAGAGTTAGTGCTTAGTCCCCACCATAATAGGTTGAGCTGCACAAGTCTTTGTTGGTTAGAAATTGCCTTTCAGAATCTCATGTACCTCGAGTTTATCTTAACCTAGTTAGTTCTGTTATTGGGCCATTAATAAAGCTCAAAACTAAGTTTAAGTTCAAGCCTGAGTAAAAAGTCTAGATTAAGTCTAAGTATGCTAGGATTTAGCATACATAGATATATGCATTTAATCATGACAGAAAAGGAGAATTTTTTCTCTGAGTGCAGGACACTTATTATTAATCACCAAAACTAGCCTTTCTCAAAGAGCAAAACTCTAGAATCTTAAAAATTGACATTACCCGTGTTGACATTTTATTAGTTTTTCCTTTCTACCTTCAATTAGCAAGAAGAATATCACATGGACACAGTTCTCAACTTAATATGGTTTTTTAAGAGATATGCACAAATAGGCAAGTCTCTTTTTAATATCGGTTCTATTCTTCTTTTGCAGCATTGAAGACTCAGATAATCGTGTTGATCTCCAACATATCAAGGGAGAGTTATTGATAATTTTTTGTTTAGAAATCCATAGATTTCATTTTTTTCTATGTGCAGCTGATACTTATACTGCATGAGAATCAAGACCTTATGGTTGAAGGTAACTTGTCTGGCTCTTATGCTCACTAGTCCAATCTTCTCCAAGGGTTCAAATTTAGCTTAGGCAAAGTTGATGACTGTGTTCTGGGGGATGGGTCTTATTTGTAGGATGTGGGATAACTGAAGATGTCATTGATGGAGGTTTTATGACAGATTTTCCTGGCATGGAGTTTGCTTACCATGCTGAAGAGCTGAGACCATAATATAGTTCTTCTGACTGCTTTATTTTGTGTGGGGTGCAACCTCAGAATATATAGTCCTTCGGATAGCCTTTGTTTTATGGTTGGATCTGGGAGAGTTGCTAATGTGGTGGGAGATTTGGGCTCATTTTTGGGAAGATGGGAAGATCGAAGATATCCTACTTATGATAGATTATGATAGATTGCATTTTTAACTATTAATCCTCTAGGATTAGATTTTGGAACCAATGTGGCACTTTTAGCTGCTATGGTTTATTTGTGAATCTGATGATTGGGAGCTAGAAGTTGGGAACATGATGCTTACCTCTCAATTCAGATCAAGGCGTTCTGGAGCATGAATGCTTGTGCAATCTGTAGTTGATTTAGCTGAAAACATGTAGTTCACACTATGTAGTATATTGGTCACATCAGAATTCGGATTTTGTTGGCTAACAGTTCTGTTTGAAAAATGGTAATTTTAATCTGGCTGCGAAGCTTGTCATGATACAAGTTGTGCAAAACTCTGTACCAGGAATTTGACTGGTTTTACTTAATTTGTGGCTTTTGTATTTTGCAAATATTTGGTTGATCCTTTCTGTTTGCAGAAGGTTAGACTGAAGGAAGCCTTCTTGGCTTTTATTTTGAGGGCCTGCTTTTGACTATTTTTTTTTCTCAGGACTGGCTTTCAATCCTTGAGTTTGATACCCATATCCAATCTTTAGTTTCTGGTCTGCCAACTAAGCTGAATATACTAATTGAGATGTTTATGTTGTTTAGCTATATCTTGCTCAACATGCTGAGATGTTGTCATCAATAACAGATGTGCAACTGCAGTATGATGGTGCGAGAATGGAAGATGAATTAGTAACTTTTGATTTTGTGAAGAAGATGATGAGTGGCTTTAAGAACCAGAAATGCTTACACAAGAGGTGTTTGCTTATACTTGATTGCCATTTTTCTGAATATTCTATTCTATCCTTTTCGTCATCTTCGGATCCTTTTCAAGCTCCATATTTTGTCATAGGTATGCTTTTCAGATAATTTTGCAAGTGAGAGGCATGTTGCGGGCTTTGCCGTCTCTTGTTGATATATCCGTTCCAGATGGTAATCATATTACTGTTTGCGGTGACATACATGGCCAGCTTATTGCGTAAAACTTCAGTCAGTCATTATTAAGAAAAACGTAGTAAACATCTCATTGTCCTCACTTCAAATTTCTGTATTTTATTATTTCATGCATGCCCCAAAATTGTTTCTAATATAAGGATTTATATTTTCCTTTTAATATAATTCTTTGTCAAGATAAGTGAATCCTAGGATTTGATCTCTTAAGGGTAAGAACATTTTTTTGTATCTGGAATTTTATCAATTATCTTTATATTAGGTTCTTTAAATTCTGGAGTTAGTGACAACATGGAACTTTTTTCAGGACAATTATCACTACTATGCTTCCTGATGTATGTTTGTAGTCCACACATTTATACACTACGATTAATTGCTTAATAACCAGAAACTTTTTGTCTGTTGTCAATGACCTAAAGCATACCTTTTTTGTGTTACTTTTTATTTTGATTCCTTTATAGGCAGATGCTGGTAAAGATATTGTGCTCCTTGAGGAAATAGGTGGTTGTTATTGAATGCATAGTTGCAATCTTATGAAATGGATTATAGTTCTACAAGGTGTAGAATGTGGAAAACTATATTGGTAGTTAATGGGAATAAGTGTCCATTTTCTCACATGACCTGGATATGGAACATGTTTTTAGTTGGCATTGATTGATATTAAGAAGAGAATATGGATTGAGGAATTGTTGGATAAGTTTTTAGATTTTGGGGTCTATGGTCTTTTTAGGGAGGCTTCAATTTTGTGGTCAATGATGAGTCCTCTGCACTTCGAGAAAACATATCTTATTGATCTGTCGTGGTTACATTCACACATATATGTGCTAAACCCTAGAATACTCAAACTTAACCTAGATTCCTACTCGGGATTGGACTTGTCTCAATTTTAGGCTTTACAATTGTTCTGATTACAGAATAAGCTTGGCTACGATGAACACGGGGTACATGAGCTTCCAAATGACACTTTCTAGCACAACCAAGACTTATATAGCTTGACCCATCATGTGGACTAAGTGCCAACCATTCCAAGATGGACTTTCAAGAGACCGTAAAAATGTGCTTGCCCATGTTGCCAAATGTTAGGAGGATGTGTGGAGGGGCATATGTTTTTTTTCTTATTTCTTTTTCAGAAATAATGGTTGTATCAGTGTATCTGTTTTCAATTGACAGCCATAGCTCAAGGTTTTAGAGGCTGGAAGATAAAGTTGTGGCCAATATTTTGAGATCCCTCTATTGCTAACCTGACAATTTTCATAATTTATGTTCCTTTAATGCAATATCTTTCTTTAAATATATTATCGTACATCAGATTCTTATGGTTTGTTTTTAATGAATGCAGTATTTTGATCTATTAAATATATTTGACCTCAACGGGCTACCCTCACAAGAAAATCCATATCTTTTCAATGGCGATTTTGTGGACCGAGGATCATTCTCTCTTGAAGTCATTCTTACTCTTTTTGCATTCAAGTGCATGTGCCCGTCAGGTATATTTCTCTCTAATTGTCAGATACGTAGGTTGATCTCTTTTAGTTTGAGATTGGCACAAACCATTTGAGTTTTATAACGTGTGAGCAGAACAATTAACAATTACATATGGAAAAAAAATCTTAATCATATGAGAGGGTATACATATTTCAACAGCAAATGTAGTTGCGTGTATGAATTGGCAGTACTTCAGTCGTTAACAACTCAACATATAATATCATTTCCTTTTATATTGATTAAATATATCTATAATAAATGTTCTTGCTGTCCAAAATCTTGTTATTTTGTTGTCGTTAAGTGTTCCATTATACTCTGGTAACTACAAGTTCTGAAGTGCATCACTTATGGATTTGTCTATGACATGTAGGTATTTGCATAGGCAGTTTTTTGACATTGGATTCAATTGCATAGTCTGTAACATCACAGAATCCATTATATGTTCTCTGCAACCATTATTTGTTGTTCTGCATCCATTTTTAGTGCAGCATCCATTTTTTTGTTTAGGATCCTATTTCATGTTCCACCTACATTGTATGTGTTCTGCATATGGTATGCATAATCTGCGTGCACCATACATGGTATTTGTCCATCATTGGCTGGGTTAAGTCCCATGTACTATGTGGCTAGGTGTGAGCATGTGGTGGGTTTGGACCGAACTACTTTTCAAACTGAACCAAATTTTTCCGTACCAAAAAAGTGAAACTGAACCAACCAAAGATGATTACAAAACCTGACCAAACCGAACTGGCATTTTCGGTTGGTTCAGTTTTAAACTGAAGAAAACCAAAGTTTCATCTCAGCGTCCTCGATACAAGGCAATGGTGAAAAGCAAATGCAGAGGACAAAATGATTTGGGTATTGCTGTGAGAGATCAAGGATTGAGAGGGAGGAGAGTTCAGTTTCCATGAGGATCACACTAGGAAAAAGAGTTGGAGGAGAAATCAAATAGGAGTGGGAAGGGAAAGAAAAAAAAGAGGAGAGGGAGCGGGCAGAGAGGCTGGAGGAGCCGGTGTAGTCAGTGGCGTGGCAAAGAGGGCAGAGAGATTGAAGGAGAGCTTGCTAGACCGCCGGCAGCATTGAGGGAGGAGAGAGAGAGGAGGGAACAGAGTGACTGGAGGAGAGCTTGCTGCAGTGCCGGTGTTGTCAATGCCGTCAGGGGAGAGAGTGGAGATCGTGCTGTTGGGGCAGAGAAGATGGGGAGCGAAGATGCGATTTAGGGTTTGGGAGATCAAAATCAGAATCAAAATTGTTGACAGTGATGGTGGGTTCTGGTTTTGGTTTCATAAATAAATAGTAAGGTTACTTGGTCAGTTCGGTTGTCAAAGTGAAGAAACTGAACCGAAAACGGAAACTGAAATTTTAAAAATTCTCCTACTGAACCAAACGAGCTAGCATATAAACTGAATTGAACCCTAAATTTTGGTTCGGTTTGGTCTTTTAATCCAGTTTAGGCTGAGGTTTGCTCACCCCTTTATATGGCTGAAACCAGTCTTTACCAGTAATTTTTTCATTTTGCTATCTTTGTTGTGCAGATGGGAAATCTGAATTGAATCTTCAAACCAAATCTGTTTGTCTTTACCTTTCTTCTGAATTGTGCATAACTTTTTTGCAATGGCATTTGGAATTATCATTACTTTTTCTGACTGTTCTACTAGGTTTAAATATAGTCCTATATGCTTGTTGTTGGAAATCATGTTTGAATCATGTTTTGTTCTTTTATCTTGGTTCCTAAACTATTTGGAGTAATAATCTGGAAAGTACTCTGTCCAAACTGTTATTATGGGGGTTCAAATCTTTTCAGCAATGTATCTTTCTCGAGGTAATCATGAAAGCAAGAATATGAACAGGATCTATTGTTTTGAAGAGGAGGTCGAGTCTAAATTAAATGATACGTTTGTCAAACTCTTTGCGGAAGTGTTTTGTTGTTTACCTCTGGCTTATGTTATAAACGATAAAGTATTTATCATTCATGGAGATCTATTTAGTGTAGATGGTGTGAAGCTTTCTGACATTCGAGCAATACACCATTTCCATGAGCATCCTGAGGAAGGTACAATTTTGATTTATTTTTTATTCCCTTCATTTATATGATTCCTAGATTTCTCAATGGCAAAGTTGAATTGTTTATTTTGATTTTTCACCTGTACTCATCTCCGGAAAATTTTTTTTTCACCTGGATTAATAGTTCGAAATGTCTATACTTTTGGTGATTTCCTAGTATACAAATTGGACATTAAAAAACTTGTGACTGGTTGGATTCTGCTATATGACCCAATTGTCAGATGCTGTTCTGATATTTCTGTTATATTTCCATGAGATGACCCTTTCATGTTAAAGAAGGTGCCTACTTGTCTGGAATTGGCATTGCAAATGCGTGACAAATGGGCCTGGGACATGCATTCACATGCAAGATCTTGCCAAATAGTTGAACACTTTGTTGAATTGCCCAAATGAACAATTTGCTCCTTTTTCACAATGTGAGGGAAGGCAAATAATTCTTTGGTCTAGGAAAGCTTTTAGCATGGAGCAAGTGGATGTTTTTACCTTTTTAGTTTTTGCAGTGCAAAGAAATGATTGATCTCGATGGTTACCTACTACATGATTAAACAGCTCCAACTCTTTTGGTATATTTTTAGTGTGCTTTGTGATGAATTGTTTGAATCTCTTTGTGGGCGATCCAACAATTTTTCATTAGATAACTTATTGCTTGTTTGTTCTGTCATATCACTTCCAGTTATGCACATTTGTTGGCTACAAGATTGTTTAATCCTGATCAAGGTCTAAAATATGTCAATGTTCTCAACCTCTGATTAGTATCTTAAGCATGAAACTTTTTGAATCTATTCCAATTCTTTGCTTTTCTTTTTGTAATACTTCTGGCTTTCCTGTGCTGCATGAACTTTTTGTTCAGCTACTCAGGTAGCAGGTTTAGGGTTTTATAAAGGCTAGGGTTTTTGATATTCAAGAATAGAAAAAAAAATGGAGAAAGTAGAAAAGATAGAAATAGACTGCTGTATGTTTCCAAGTACAACCACAGATATATATAGGCCCAGCTAGACAGTCCTTGATGAATTCAACTCCTGAGATCTAGTCCAAATTTAGACTGCCAAATATGGTTATCTACCAATTAGTCTACAAAATACAGATTCGGCTAAATATAGCTGACACAATCCAGATCAATCTTCTCAAGCAATCAGACAGCTGGCACCTGATATATTGTAGGCAATATATACTTCAACATCCCCTCTCAAGATGGAGCATAGATGTCAATCATTCCCAGCTTGGACACAATGGATTGCAAGATCTTTCTTCCCAATGATTTATTTAGAATATCGGTTGGTTGCTCTATAGTTGGGACATTTTAGCTCCACCAGTTTGCTGAGAACCTTCTCTGTAACACAATGAAGTTCCATTCCTATATGTTTTGCCCTTTCATGAAAAAAAGGGTTGGTGGAAACGTGTAAAGCTGACTAGTTGTCACAAAATATAGCTGTGGGTCCTGAGACTGGGACTCTAATTCTGCCAGCCATAATATCTAAGAGGTTCTCATAGCGACAACTCTATTCTCTGCCTCTGCACTTGATCATGCCACCATAGCTTGTTTTTAATTCTTCCAAGTGACCAGATTTCTGCCAAGAAATGTACGGAATCCTGAAGTATATCTCCTATCTGTTGGTGAAACTGCACAATTTGCATCAATGAAGTTCTATAATTCGAGATGACTAGTTCTAGCATAACAGTCCAAGACCACGAGAGCCATTTAGATACAAAAGGATCTTGTAAACTGCTAGATGAGTTTTCTTGTGTGCTTGCATGAATTGACTCACATTACTCGCAGCATAGGCAATGTCACTCCTGATGGTAGTCAAGTAGGTCAACTTCTCCACTTGCCTTCTGTACTGTTCTGGCTTTTCTAGCTCAGTGACACAATGGAGGTGGTAAAAGTGGCAAGAAATAAGCAAAGTGAGCATGAAGAGGAAGAGAAATAGGGTGTTGTTTTCAACTGTGAAAAAAGAATTTTCCTGAAAATAAACTCTAAAAGAGTTGTAGAATTTGATGATAATAGTTGTAATTAGATGGCTGTCTAGGGCAACTCTAAATAAAATAACTCTGACTAGAGAACTCTAGGATAAGGAATCCTTTCAAAGTAGTAGTAACTAAAGGAGGAATCCTTTTAGTGATGGAAACCATGACTGACAGGAATCCTTGTCAAAATATGATTTGTACTTAGACCTAATAACCAAAATAATAACTAGTGTAACTAAAATAGAATCCTAATTCTTAGCGAATTCTTCCATGATCTTTACCGCATCCGATGTTCCAGGTTGGAGAAAACTCGTCCTCGGGTTTCAACTTCACATGCTTTCGTTCCTTGCTTCTTGACATCTTCAAATCATTCATGTGAAATTGGTTGTTAGCTGCCATCTTGAATGTTGCATTGGTTGCTCTCATTCTTACTGAATTGTACGTTACATTGGCTGCTTTGATTCTTTCTGTCACCATCTTGTATGTTGCATTGGTTGCTTGAATCCTTGTATTTGCTTCATGTTTAGTTCTTCCTTTTGCCAAGAATTGATTCACACTAAGGATGATATAATTTTGCTTTGAAGATCTTTTCTTCATATTTGATCTTTCTTTATTCTCTTGGAAATCTTCTCCCATATCTTTCGTAAAGATATAAAACTTACTCTTCCGATGATGAATTATGTGGTGATCACATTGTGATGGTCTAACAAGTAATAGATAAAAAGTATCCATATCAACTAATTTTGTGATTCACAAGGTTCACTTGTTTCATACTAATAGAAGTAATAATGAATTGTAAATCTAATGTTAAAGAGAAAGAAAGTGCGTTAAAAAATATTCTTGCTGATTAAAAACTTGGGTATGGTTGTACTAGTATATTATCTAAATACTTTAAGCATCGTTTGCTTTGAAATCAAGGTCAAGTTCAATTTCAAGATCCAGACTAAAATACAAAAAGATAGTCTAGTCAAATTTTTTGTGTTTGAATGCTAGTCTTGCTAGTAAATGGTTTAACTTTTTTTTTGAATTTTTATGCCCTTGGGTAATATTATTTAGGGCTAATTATCTACACTTCCCTGATATTTCCCTTAATTACTAAAAACCCTCCGAAATTTTCATAATTACCTATACCCCTTTCTTTTCAAATTATTTACCTACTACCCCCGATTGATATTTAATCAATTTTTTTTCAAATATTTTACTTTTACCCTCCGTAATTTTACAATTAAACTTCTAAAAAATTTTTTTTCTCACCCTCTATTCTTTCTCCCAAACATTTGCAGATAAATCCTTTGCATATTTTTATTTCTAAAAAAGTTCAAATATTAATATTTTTCAAATAAATATTATAAATGAGCTGAAATATTTTAAATATTTTACAAATAAATTTTAATATTTGTATATTTCCAAATAAGCATATTAAATATTTTTATTTATAAAAAACTCCAAATCTTCATATTTTTCAAATAAAAATTTTTCAAAAGGACAATAAATATTTTAAATATTTTACAAATAAATCCTATATAAGAAATTTTATTACAAAATTTATATTTATGAATTTACAAATAAGTCCCTTGAATATTGTTATTTATAAATAAGTCCAAAATTTATAAGTTTTAAAATAAAATTTTTAAAAAAGTTGAAGGTATTAAAAATTAAAATGTTAAAATATAAGTTCAATATTTTGTGTATTTACAAATAGACTCCTCAAATTTTTTTATTTATAAATAAGCTCAATTTTTATCAATTTTTTAATAAAATTTGACAATATCAAAGTTTTAAAAATTAAAATTTTGAATTAAATAAATTTAATATTTGTACATTGATAAATAGATCTCTGATATTTTTATTTAAAATAAGTTCAAAATTTATCATCTTTTAAAATAAAATTTACAAAATAGACGTTAAAAAATTTTAAAAAGTTAAAATTTTAATACAAGTTTCAATATTTATATAGTTATAATACACCCCTTGAATATATTTACTTATAATAGTCCAAATGTTATATTTTTAGATAAATTTGTACAAAAAAAAACATTGACGATTTTTAAAATTTGAAAAAAAATTTAAAATTATAAGTTTCATATTTGTACATTACAAATAGACCCTTTGAATATTTTTATTTATAAACAATTCAAAATTTTTATCATTTTTTAAATAAAATTTTATAAAAAAGACATTGAAGGTTTTAAAATTTAAAATTTAAAATTATAATTTTTATATTTGTACATTTAGAAATAAACCCTTTGAATACTTTTATTTATAAATAAGTCCAAATGTTATTATTTTCAAAATAAAATTTTATGAAAAAGTCATTAAAAATTTTTAAACTTTAAATTTAAAATTACAAGTTTAATATTTGTACATTTACAAATAGAACCCTTGAAATATTTATAAAAATATGAAACCTGTAATTATATATAAAAATTTTAAAATTTAAAATACAAGTTAAATATTTGTATATTTACAAATAAGCCCCCTAAATTTATTTATTTATAAATAAGTCACAATTTTATTTTTTTACAATAAAATTTTAGAAAACAGACATGAAAGGTTTTAAAGTATCCTAATTTTCAATTACAAATTTAATATTTATACATTTACAAATAAACCCATCAAATATTTTTATTTATAAATAAGTCTAAATTTTTACATAATTTTTCTTAAAAATTAACATGAAAATTAGGTATTTTTTGGAATTTAAAATCGTAATTAACATACGTATATTAAAAGATACATAACTAATCATATGAATACAATATATTCTAATATTAAAATCATAATACATATACATCTAAAATAGTAGTGATGAATATGTAGTACATTCACATATAAGGATCTAATGAACTTACACGCAGATATTAAGTCATTCGCAAATATTATATATCATAAGACATATACTACAGTGTTAATATCCACATAGCAAATTATTTACAAATACTCAAATAAAAGTTGGAAAATCACAACATTACAATCCACAGACATATTTGACAACCTTCGGTCTTACAACAGAGATACTATAACAAACCAATTGTTGAAGAACTTTCCCTTCTCAACCAGTTTCAAAACCTCGGCACTTTCAAAACTTCCAACAAGCTTCTGGCACACAATAGTTTTTACATACGGATATCAACCAGTAAGATGATGTGTTATTCTTCTGTTTATTCTAAAAAAAGATTAAAAAATCAACCTCCAAATGTCACAGCATAGAGAGTACGTTATTAAAGTTCATTTTCTGGAGTACATTACAGATCAAGGTCAAAAATGGTTCATACCAACAACAACATGTCAAAGAGGTTTTTTATTTCTTTTATTCTAAGCTTTGATGTTCATTATTATATCCGTTCAACCTATTCTACATTTGGCCCCACTATATAGATATAGTTGAAGATATAATTTAGCTATTTCATTACACTCTCATCCTGTTAACAAAACAGCAATATCAGCTTTAATCTAAATGGAGTGGAATTGGAGCAATATTGTTAAAAAAATAAAGTTAAGAAGCAGTAAGAAATTTCATAATTGTAAAGAATATTATCTTAATAATGTCGATATCAAACCAAAAAGCCACTCCAGTTCATCCAAACCAACAAAACGGTTGCTTCCCTTCATAACACATCCATCTACACTATATAATGTATGCTGAGTTCCCTCAATGGAGGGATGTTCTCCATTGCAAAAACCATTAGATGGGGGTAACACTCGTTGTAATGGTCATGGAGGGCTAGCTGGACAAACGCATTGGGCTTGCTACAGTGATTGAGATAACAACCCACGTTCCTCTTCTTTGACACATTCACAGCAAAGCTCAACTCCAGCAATGAAGGAACTTGAGGAATAGTATAGTCTTCGTCGACCTTGGAGATGTCACCCTACTCTGCCCATTTCAGCGAAAACAGGCATGGATACAACAAATTGTCACTGGCCATGTTGCTGGATCTGGCGTTCACGCCCGTACGCTCGCATGCCCTTGCCAGCCTGGGGTCCGCGCACTGGCCCCCGGCGTCCTCACTCACGAGCTTGCAAAATGGAGTTTTTTTTTTTTTTTGGGGGGGGGCGGATTCTACTCTATGGCGGGGGCAAGCGGAGGCCGATCTGCTCATGGCGGGGTGTGGATCTGCTCATGGCGGGGTGTGGATCTGCTCTCGACGGGAGAGGCGGATGTGGCTCAGCTTGGGGGACAAGGGGGTGCGGATGTTGATTTGTTCGCCGGCGGAGCAAGTGGAGGCCGATCTACTAGCCCTGGGCTGCGCGCGGGGGGGGGGGGGGGGGGGCGGGGGGGGGGGGGGGGGGGGGGGCATAACTGGGTAGCGTAGATGGAGAGGAGATAAGGTTTAATTATAAATATCAGGGGTTTTTTTATAAATATGACTAATTTTAGGATGTTGTACGTAAATATCAAAAAGTTATATAAAATAAATATTAATGTTCTAGGGGTTTAATTATAATGGAGGGTAAAAGTGAAATTTTTGGAAAAAAAAGTTAATTAAATAATAATTAGGGGGTTGTATGTAAATAATTTGAAAAGAAGGGGGTATAGGTAATTATGAAAATTTCCGAGGATTTTTAGTAATTAAGGGAAATTTCTGGGGGGGTGTAGGTAATTAGCCCTATTATTTATTGAAATTTGAATGAATAAATGTAAGAGTAGTATGATAAATTATTTTTTAAAATGACGTAAAAAAATTTGACTATTTTTTTAATGTTTAGATGATAGGCTGGTTAGGATAGGATGATACTGATTTTTATCCTAAACCAAACGCGCCCTTAAGTCTTAGATTCATTATAACCTATATGTTTGAGATCCAAAAATATCCTAAGGAATTAAACCAACTTATTGTAAGTAAACTTAAGTGTGAGTAGAAAAGTATAGTAGAAGTAAGATTGCTTAATATAAAGATGAGCATAGATTAAGGGTTTTATATAATAGAAAAATCCTTGGAGTTATTTTCATGAAATAAAAAATTTCATCATTGATTAAAAAATCCTTTGTTAGCCACCTAGAAATCTTAGTTCGTAACATGGTAATAAAGCTTTAGGTATTAGAAATATGAGAGCAACAACTAGAGCTAAAATATGACAAATAGAGATGACTGCAAGTCATACAAAGGAGGAGAGGCCTTGTAAATCATAAAATTGAGAGACATTGAAAACTGCCTTCCATAGGGAACATCTATGGCAAAGAAGAGGATAATATTTAATAGAACCCACCAAAAAACTATGCAAAGATGGAAGATTGAGAGTTCAGAAACTTGGACATAATGTCTATTCTTATAAATAATGTAGAACCAAAAATAGGTAATAAATTACTTTATTATGAGAGTTCAAAGGCCATTTGAGAAAAATTTTATAAGACATATGATGTAGGACAACTATATTTTTTTCATAGTAAATTTAGAGATTCAGTCCAAGTTGAACTTCAATTCCAATTAGAATCCGTCAAAATTCGTACAGTTACAGTCCAAATGCTATATCTCCTAAGATATTTATTCAAATCTAGCAAATAATTATCCATTGGAAAGCTGAGATTGATTCCTATAATTTTTTATTTACTATTTTGGATAATTCGGATTCTATATTAGTTAAAATTAGGGTTTATTTATTCATCTGAGTCAATAACAGTCCTACTCCAATAAAAAAATAGGATTTAGATATTTTTATTTAAGATATGTTAAGTGAAATTCTTAGTGAAGTGTAAGTTCTATTTTTAATATATACCAAATAGGGCTCTAAATTTATTAGAGAACTATATATACAGTTGAAGGTTGTAATAAATTTTTTGTCTATCAATAATATTATCTTATTTTGGGTTTGTTTCCTTTCTTTTTTGTAGATTCAAGAATCTATCATGGTGAGAAGACGATAATTTTCTCTCCCCCTCTTCTTCCTCTGTTGCATCAAGTGGTATCAGAGCAAGATTGTTCCTGAGCTTAGCTTTATTTATTGTAGTTGGTAACAACAATTCCATGGACGGTGATTTTGAAAATTATCAAATTCAAGGTTTGATCAAACAAAGTTTTTTATTTTTATCATTAGGAAGTATGAAGTTTTGAAATAGATTGAAATTAAAAATCAAATTCATCAATTGACCGTCGAAAAGGCTCGCGGTCAAATGTCTTGAAAATCAACATATGAAATTACTCAAGAAAATCAAAACCTTTGTGAGGATCTAACATGATGAAAAGACGGTAATTTTCTTTTTCTCCCTTCCTCCCCTGCTGCATCAAGTGGATTTTTCGTGCTGAGAAGATGGTGATTTTCTTCCTATCCCTCGTGTCCTGTCTTACTACATCAAGTGAAACTATTGTGGTAAGAAGACGGTGATTTTCTCCCTATTTTTCATGTCTTCCTTCGCTGCATCAAGTGATATCAGAGCGACGTTGTTTCTGAGCCCAACTCCATTGATTGTAGTTGATGGCGATAACTCCATAGACAGTAATTTAAAGATTATCAAACTCAAGATTTGATCAAATAAATTTTTCTTACTTCTATCAGTAAGAAGTATGAAGTAGATTGAAAACAAGAAGCAAGTTTATCAATTGATCATCGAAGAGACTCGTGATCCGATGTCTTGAAGATTATTACGTGAAATAGTTTTTTCAAATCAACTTTCTGATTTTCATGGATATGAAAACTTCTTCGATTGGGCAGAATAACTTGAAGATTTCTTCATATGTTTAAAGGTTTCTTAGATAATAAAAAATAAGATTATTGAATTAAGACTCGAGACATATTTTATCATGGTGAGAGTAATTTCAGCCACAACGTGCAAAAGGTCATTAAAAATTTTAAACATGGTTAGAGATGTGACACTTTAAAAGAAAAAAAACTCTTACAATAGAGCTACTTTATTCATTATCAGGAGGTACATAATTGAAACATAAAATTCAAAAAAGGGTAAAATTCAATATGGTTTCTCAAAAATTTTAAAAGAAAATCACAAATTTTGAGATAAATCATTTAGAAGTTAGTGTTGTCATGGATTCTACTACAATTTTTTTATATTAAATCTTGTTCTTTTATAATGATGAATATAAAAGACAAAGATGATAGTGAAAAGGTAATTCTAAATACTTTTTCTGTGGATGAAACAAGTTCAAATGAGAATTTGTACGTCTATTAATAGTTCTCAAAAAAATTTCAATATACAAGAGAAGTCATTTGCACATATTGAGAATTTCAATTAAAATTGTAAAGTTATTAGTGATAAAAATCACAATATTATATTTAGAGAGCATCAATTATGTTATTCATAATTTACTAGTGAAAATGTGAAAATACTACAAAATATTTTACTACATCAGGATTATGAAATAATACCTGATTTTAGTTATTATTCATCATATCTAAAGTTTATTATGTTACTCAAATTGCAGAATTGAATATAAAAGCTTACAAGTCATAAAGACTACTTTAGGCGTTGAGGAAAAGTGCAACTACCGACTAATAGTAAAGGTAAATAGGTTGAGACATTGGAAAAATAACGATCAAACAATTGATATATTTCGGCAAACTTTAGTTGGTTTTCATCATCAAGTTTTGTATTAGAAAGAGTTCAAGAGGAGCACAACTATAATAATGGAGACTTCAACCTTTAACTTAAGGACAAGTCTTTTATAAGTGGAGAAATTTGATGTAGGACAACTATATCCTTTTTATAGTAAAATTAGAAATCTAATTCAAGTTGAACTCTAACTTCAATTAGCATTTGTTAGAATTCGTATAGTTATACTCCAAAGGCTATCTCGTAAGATATTCATCCAAATCTAGCAAATAACCATCTGTTGAAAAGCTGATATCGATTTCCATAATTTTCTTATTTACTATTTTGGATAATTCAGATTTTATATTAGTCAAAATTAGGGTTTATTTATCAGTCCGAGTCAATAACAATTCTACTCCAATCAGGAATAGGATTTAGATATTTTTATTTAATATATGTTAAGTAGAATTTTTAGTGGAGTCTAAGTTTTATTTTTCGTTTACATTAAGTAGGAGTCTAAGTTTATTAGAGGGCTATATATACAATCCAAAGTTATAAAAAATGTTTTTCTATCAATAATATTTTGTTATTTTGAGTTTATTTTTTTTATTTTTTTGTGGATTCAAGAATCTACCATGATGAGAAAACGGTGATCTTCTTCCTCTCTCCCTTCCTCCCCTATTGCATCAAGTGGTATCAGAGTGAGATTGTTCCTGAGCTCAGCTTTATTGATTGTAGTTGGTGGTGATAACTTCATGAACGGTGATTTTAAAGATTATCAAATTCGAGATTTAATCAAACAAAGTTGTTTTAATTCTATGACTAGCAAGTATGAAATTAAGAACTAAGTTCATCAATTGATCGCTGAAGAGGTTCGTGGTCCGATGTCTTGGAGATTAACATACGAACCTACTCAGAAAAACCAAAACCTTGGTGAAGATCTATTATGGTGAGAAAACGGTGATTTTCTTCCTCTCTCATTTCCTCCCCTACTGCATCAAGTGATCTTTCATATTAAGAAGACGATTATCTTCTTCCTATCCCTTATGTCCTCTCTCGTTGCATCAAGTGGAGCTATTGTGGTAAGAAGATGGTGATATTCTCTTTATTTCTTGTGCCTTCCTCTACTACATCAACGCATGAGAGTAAAAATAATTTATCTTAAGTCTTTTTTATTTGAAAATAAATTTATAACTTGCGATAGGAAGGAATAGTCCAGACTGCCTGGAATAGAAGAAAGAAATATTTGGAAGAGTAAAATTATGTAATTTCTCTATGACTTGGACCCTTATTATGAACAATATATGACCAATTTTCTAGTTGAACCACTTTAGAGGGGATATATGAAGGACTTCATAGGGCTGTTAGTCAGAGAACCACAGGAGAGAGTTCAACTATGATTTTAAAAGAGGAGATTGGATATGATAGAGGAGAAACACAAGTTGTATATAGCAGAGGAAAACACAAGCTCGATATGGCAAAGGAAAAATACAAGTTGGATATGGTAGATGAGAAATTGTATTTAGAGGAAAAGAAGGGGCTTCACATGTAGAGGAAGAGGAAGAAATAGCTTGAGATGTACAAAGTGTGGCAAGACAAGGCATTTAGTTGAGAAATGCTAGTTGATAGTTGGCAAACTAGTTTAGACAAACAATGCCAAAATTGATCAATATGAAGGGACAAATTTGAATAAAAAACAATAGAGAGCTTCTATTGAATTATCACAGGTAACCATTTCAAGAGAGCATGAACAACTGATCAAGAAAATAATACCTCTCTATTTAGAATAAAAGCCGTCAAAGCAACCATAGAGGTCGCTGGATTATTTATTTAGGAACCTCTAATTATATGATAGCTAATAAATCCTAGTTCAGTTATATAAACAAATTTACAGCTTTAAGTCTTGTAACATTAACCGATGTCACAATTTCCTCAATCAAAGTACAAGGAGATGTTAACTTATCATTACTAAGATTGTCTTCCTCATTTTATGTTCTTAATTTTTCAATCAATTTAATGTATGTTAGTATCAAAAATTTAAACTACCCTATAACATTTTACCCACCATATTGTTCTCTTCAAAATCTTCATTAAAGGAGGAAGATTGGTGGTATGTTGAAGAAAAAGAATTATATTATGGAAGATAGAATGATTGACTCAAAGGTGTCATTGACTCAATAAGAAAAAGCATCCAAATGACACTTTAGGTTTGATTACCTATCACATTATATACTTTAAGCCCATTGAAGAAAAAGACTATATTTTGGAAGATGGAGTAGTTGACTCAAAGGTATTATTGGCTCAATAAAAAGCATTCAAATGATATTGTAGGCTTAATTACCCATCATATTATATACTTAGATTGTTATTTCATAGGACTAGTTCTTTTGGTAATATCTTTTATCATCATAAATTAATGTATTTACTCAAAATGAATAGAACTAGCAATATTCTATTTAATATTATTCAGAGTGATGTATAGTCTTCTAGAGTAGCATTTTGGAATAGTTGTGAGTATTTCATTACCTTCATAGATGACTATATTAGAGTAATTTAGCCATACATAATAAAGAAGAAATTAGAATTATTTGAAATATTTTAGAGTTTTCAGTAAGAAATCAAAAATCAGTTTAATGTCTGTGAGATTGATTTCGGCGGTGCGGGATAGTGGAGACCTCAAAAGCGACTTCCAATCATAAATTAGAGTTTATTTTGATTTGAAGTGTACTGTCAGGTATTGTGAGAATATTAATTTCTAACATGTGCAAACTCATATTATTAATTATCTTGATAATTGTTAAGAATCTTATAAAGTAAGAAACTTATTTAATAAAATAGAGACATAAAAAAAAATATTTGATTGATTTTAAAATAGAATACATGGTTTAGGCAAGAGTATATTTTTCATTTTATAATAAATAAAAGGAAGAACATAAAAGTAATAAAAAAAGAAAAGAAAGAGTGGAGAAGAAGTCTTCATGTGTGTTGTTGCCTCGCTCTTTTTGTAGTGGACTATATATCGTCTGACTTAAATTAACCCAATTTTGACAGGTATTAATAGAATCGCTCGATGGAACATGAAAAACAATGAGAGAAGTTCAAAGTATTTTCAATAGATTTGAGTTTCGGCGATGATTTCGTGATTTAAAGTGTTTTTGCTAGCCAATAAAGTGTCAATAATAATTTTGTTTAGGTCAGAGTATTTTTTATTATCCAATAAAACGTTGGTGATAATTTCATTGATTTTAAAGTGTTTCCATAACTAATAAGATGTGAGAATAACTTTATTATTTTTTGAAGTATTTTCATAACCGATAAAACGTAATTAATAAGTTCATTGGTTTTTAAAGTGTTTTTATGACCAATAAGGCGTTGGTGATAATTTTGTTATTTAAAGTGCTTTTATAGTCAATAAAACATAGGTGATAACTATTTTTGCTTTGGTAGCCTTACCGATAATTTATGAGCTTGAGTATAAGTTTGAAAATCACATTGTCAACTATTTTTGGGATTAATTAACTTAAAGAGGTGTGTTGTTAACTATTTTTGTGGTTGATTACTTTGAAGAGGTGTATTGTCAACTATTTTTAGGGTTAACTAGTTTGAAGGTTGTATTATCAATCGCTTTTGAGATTGACTAGTTTAAAGGATGTATTATTAACTGCTTGTGGGGTTGATTAGGTTAAAGAGTTAGTCATCAAATACTTTTGTAGTTGACTAACTTAAAGGGTGGATCACCAACTGTTTCTGGGGTTAATTAACTTGAAGGGGTGTATCATTAACTGTTTGTGGGTTGATTAAATTGAAAAGTACGTCATCAATTACTTGTGGGATTGAGTAGATTAAAGTGTGGCCAACGGATTTGAGTGTATTGTTGGTTGGCTTTATTACTCGATAGGATTATCAACGATTTAGAGGGTCAGATATAGTTTTAAAATGTAACCGACAACTTGGAGCGTATTAGCAGTTGAATTCATTTGAATGAGACATTATAGCTAACTAATTAAGCGAGTTCGAGCCTATCTTAGTTTCGTTTGATTTGAAATGTTGTTAATACTTTTATGTTAGTTTAGGTTGGAAAATGCGTCATCAACGGCTTATAGGGTCGACTAGTTTCGAACTGTGATTAATGACTTTGAACATATTATCAATTAACTTCTCTAGTTTGATAGTGCCATCAACAGTTTGTGAAGTTGAATAGTTTTGAAATTTTGCTGAAGCCTTTTGTAACATACCTAACAAGATTAAGTTTGATCTTATTTAGCTTTATTTGTATTAATTCAGATTCAAATCAGGGCAGTGACATTACCTTTTGTTTATAGTCTTCAAGTATTGTCAAAGTTTCAATACTCTTAGTGGGACTCAGCTTAATCTAATTTAGTGTCATTAGGACTAATATTGTTTGGATCCAAGTTTGAGTCGAATTCAGCTTTGTATTGGACCTTTACCAAGTTTGGGTCTACTAGACTTTCGTTCAAATTCAAGTCAATTTAGTTTAATTTAGTTTCCGTTTTGGTTAACCTGTTTTGGCCTTGATTTGATTTTGAGTTTATCCTTTTATTTTGGACTTTGAGTTTGCCACTTTAGTTTGGACTTAATTTAGCTCAATTGGTATTTGATTTAAGTTTAATTCAACTCAGATTCAACTTGATTTTGAATTGACCCAACCTGAACTTGATTAGAGTTTAGGTCTAGCTCAATTTGGATTTTAGTTTATTTGCTTGATCAATTTAAATCCATTTGCTTAATCAATTGAGAACTATTTGAGTCAATTTGGTCTTTTTTTATTTATTTTAACTTAGTTCAATTGAGTTATTTCATATTAAACAGTTTGATTTGAGGGTATTTGCGTATTTATAATAATTTTAAGCGGATTTGTGACTTGAATTTAAATGTGCGAATATGAGAATTAGCTAAAACGCAAGCTCGAATGTTGACTTAGAAATGTAAGCCCGAAGGCTGATTAGGTGCAAGTTTGAAACCAATCTAAATATGAAGCTAAAAGTTAGTTGAGTGCGAGCCCGAAGACTTGCTGGGTGCGAGCTTGAAGACTGATTAAGGTGCGAGCCCGAAAGCTGCATAAGTGTGAACCAGAAGGTTGGCTTGGATGCAAGTCCGAAAGTGGACTTGGATGTAAGGTTGAAGGTTAACTAAGTGTAAGCCTAAATGTTGGTTTCGACATGAGATTGAAGGATGGTTAAGATGCAAGTCTGAATACTGATTAAGTGTGCGTGCGAAGGCTGATTAAGTGTGAGCTTGAAGGCTGACTTGGATGCTAGTTCGAAGGTTGGTTGAGTGTGGTTCACAATCTTGGATGTGAGTTGAAGGTTGGTTTGGATGAGAGTTTGAAGGTTGACTTGAATGTAACCCGAAGGTTAGATTGGATGCGAGCTTGAAAGTTGGTTTGGATGTGAACCCGAAAGTTGACTAAGTGCGAGCCCAAAACTTGGCTTGGATGTGAGTTTGAAAGCTAGTTGAGTGTGAGCCCGAAAGGTGGGTTGGAGCGACCTCAAAGGTTGGCTGAGTATAAGTCCGAAGACTGACTGAGTACGACCTCGAATGTTAGCTTGGGTGTGAGTCTGAAAGCTAGCTGAGTGCGAGTCCAAAGGCTGACTGAGTGTTAGACCAAATACTGGCTAAATGCAAGTTTAAACGTTAGTTTAGTACGAACCTGAAGGCTATCTAAGTGCGAGTCTGAAGGGTGGGTTGGTGCAAGCCTGAAGGTAGACTTAGATGCGAATTCGAATGCTGGTTTGGATGCAAGTTCGAATGCTGGCTAAGTGCGATTCTGAAGGATGGCTTGAGTGAGAGCTTGAAAACTGGCTTGAATGCGAGGCTGAAGGTTAGCTGAGTGTGAGTCTGATTATTGGCTTAGATGCGAGACAAAAAATTGACTAAGTGCATGCCCAAAAATTGGTTTGGATCTAATGAGGATTTACCATTTTTGAGAGTCATGGGTGGCTGTAGCAGTATCAAAGGTTCAGTATTTTCATCGTTGTCTTTGAAGGGCTGCGATTGGCCGTGACAAGATTATGCGTCCGTCGTCTTTATCACCGTCTTCGAGGGGCTGCGGCGAGGTTGTAGGTTCGCTGTTTTTATCTCTATTTTCGAGTGACTGCAGGGGGGTCATGGATTCACCGTCTTTATTGCTATTCTTGAAGAATCACGGGTGGCCGCGACGAAATTATGAGTTTGCCATTTTCATCACCGTTTTTGAGGTATCGTGGGTGGGCGCAATGAGATTATGGTGCCGAAAATAAATGAGAGAAAATCTTTTTTTAGAAGAAAATAACTTTTTTATTTCTTCCTTGGGTTGCAAAGCCCCCTTCCCAACGTGGCTTTTTTCGTTTTTCTATTTTGTTATTTTTTTTACAATTGGCAGCCACCATTCTTATTTTATTTTATTTTTATTCCCACAATATCCATTCTCTCTCTTTTCCTTTTCACGCAGGTGCTCTTTTGTCTTTTTTTTTTTATTTTTTTTCTTTTGCAATAGCCCTCCTTCCCTACAATTGGCCAACAAAACTTCTTTTATTATTATTTTTGTACTTTTTTCATTCCCACTTTTCCCTTTTCCAAACTCATGCCCGGTCTCTGTCGTGAACTCCTCGCTGTCTGATTTGATGAAGTGGTTGATTCGACAGCTCTCGTGCACCTCCGACTGCTTAGAATCCTACCTATTGACCGTCCGGCCTTCACAGAGCTCATTTGACGATCCGCCCTTGAGTACGGCTATGCCCAGTGCAGCAT
Source organism: Trichopus zeylanicus subsp. travancoricus (assembly GCA_005019695.1). NCBI lineage: Eukaryota > Viridiplantae > Streptophyta > Magnoliopsida > Dioscoreales > Dioscoreaceae > Trichopus > Trichopus zeylanicus. The sequence goes on from RXID01021866.1 coordinate 72,783, forward strand.
GCTTCAAATCCCGATCCCAATCCCTATCTTCCGCCATCTCCTCTCCCTCATCGATCTGGACTTCGCCACCGGCGAGATCGTCCTCTCGCTTCCCGCCAGCGATGAGATAATAATGAATGAGGAGATGATAATCTCCTTGAGGACAAGAGCCCTATCTTGAAGGTCCGAGAGAAGGAGATCAAGAAACAAGGGCTCAAGAGGAAGCTCGTCAAGGAAGGCAAGGGTTGGAACACCCCCCCGAGGTTAACGACGAGATTGAAGGTTGATAAGGAGAGGGCGTGTAGCCGTCATCAGAAGGATTGGAGGCGAAATGCGGCAGCTCGAGATAGGGTTAGGGTTGCTGTTTACCTCGAGGAAGAGAGGGAGTGGCTATAGTTGCAAGCCGGGTCGGCGATGAGGGCAGAGCAGCATGTGTAACACTTCTTCGGTGGAGGAAGAAAATTAAGAAGTTGGTCAATAAGAACAAAAACAGGAGGTAGAGATTACTTGTTTCTAAATTTCCTCTATTCTTCTCTATAATGGCTCTGTGATCATTTTCTGTTCTGATTTCTCTGTATCCTTGTTTTTTCTTTTCTTGCGGGCTTCTCATTAATTTATAGGATTCAAGGAAAATCGAGATCAAATATCTGATCGGTTGATTTTTGGAATGTTTATGATTGTGTTTGATATCTCTGATTGGCATGTTGTGGTTATAATACTTGATTGAATTGTATTTTCATATTTTTGTAATTGGATATGACTTATTTAATTGAAATTTATTTCTCCGACGAGAATATTCAAATTTTATACCATGTTCAGATGATGAATTTTTATACGGTTATTTACAAAAATTTTCAGAAAATTGGATCAAAGTGTAATTTTATAAATTTCAAGGTCTTTTTTGCAAAAATGACATATTTGTAAAAATTCACAAATTTTTAGAACTTTTTTAAATAAAATTTAGATTTAATTGCAAATAAAAATTTTAAGAAGTTTGTTTGTAAATTTTTCAATTATTGGATCGAAATATAATTTTATAATTTCAGATGTCCTTTTTATAAAAAGATATATTTGAAAAAATTCTGAAATTTTAGCATTTTTTTGAATAAAATTTGGGTTTATTTGTAAATAAAAATTTTGAGCGGTTTATTTGTAAATTTTTCAGAAAAATTGGGCGAAAATATAATTTTATAAATTTTGAAGGTCTTTTTACAAAAAGAACATATTTAAATTTTTTAAAGTCTCGTTTGCGTAAAATTTGAATTTGTTTGCAAATAAAATTTTTTGAGTGGATTATCTCCAAATTTCAGAAATTTCGAGGATTTACTTGCAAATGTTGGAAATTTCAAGAATTTATTTGCGAATGTAAATTTTTAGGGATTTTTTGGCAAACACTGGATTATGAGTAAAATCTTTTTCGTAAAATCTTCTTCTTAGAGATTTATTTTAAAAAAGGTTCTATTCGGTATTCATTTGTAAATATTATATACTTTTCATTTTGCTTTGGATATTTGATGAATTTTGGGTTTGATTTTGGTCTATTCGGTCTATTCAATTCATTTTAATTTAAGCCCAAATTTTTCAGCGATTGATGTCCAAGATAAATTCAATTTTCAGTTGAATTTAATTACGATTTTGGTCCAATTAAGGTCCAAGTTCCGATTATAATCTAGTGATATTTAATTCTATATTTTGACTAAATTATAATTAAATTCAATTTTCGATTAAAATTGACTCAAATGACGTAAGCATTAAAATAGTTAGAACAAATAATAGAAGAAAATAAATGTCATTAGAATTTTAAAATTACTTTAAAGAGATTGAAAATTTGTCTCAACTTCATGTGCATATACACCACAACATAATAGTATTGCGGGAAGAAATATAAGCACTTGTAAGAAGTAGAGAGAGCTTTACTATTTGAGAAAAATGTACCCTCAAGTTTCTAAAATGATGACATTCTCATTGCATCATATTTAATAGAAAGGATACCAACATCAAAATTAAATAACAAAAATGCCTTTGAATTCTTATGTCCTAATGAAAAAATCATTTTATAAACATTTGAAAATATCTAGATGTTTATGTTTTGTTCATAGCAATAATTCATCTAAAGATAAATTTAAATATAAATCAATAAAATGTATTTTTTTTCTAGGGTACTCTAGAGGTAAAAAGGAGTATAAGTATTATAATCTTAAAACAAACAAGATTCATATCTCAGTAGCTGTAAAATATTATGATTAATTAACCTATGATTCTAGTGAAAAAAAAACACAGCTAATTGATGTAACATTTGACCAAAGCAAAGAACGAAACACAATGCTACCATCATATATAAGGTTTGCTCTAAGTACTAAAAGAAAATAAAGTATTTAAAGAGTACCCAAAATAGTGAAGGAAACATTCTTAGATGAGAGATGAAAAGAAGTCATAAAACTTGAAATGAAGATTTTGCATAAGAGTTACACCTAGGAATTGGTTCCGAAATGAGAAGATAAATTAGTAGTAGGATGCAAATATAGTTTTTCCATAAAATATGATGTTGTTGATAGTGTAGCAAGCTTCCAAGCAAGGTGGTAGCTAAGGGATATACAAAAATATATGGAATAGGCTTCTTTGAGACTTTTTTACCAATGATCAAAATGAGCTTAGTTGAATAATTCTTTCTTTTGCTATAAAATATGTCATATGGTTGAGCTTCTTGGCTTCAGCTCAAGGAAGAAAGAGCAAGTCTGTTAACTAAAAAGATCCCGCAATGGCTTGAAATAATCCCCAAGTGCATGGTTTGAAAATTATAGACTATGAATTCAAAATAAGTCAAGCAGATCACATTGTATTTGTCAACATAAACTCATAAAGAATCATAATTTCATTGGTTTATGTTGATGACATTATTTTGATAGGGGATAACATTGAATGATGAAGCAACTCTAGAAGTTTTTGGTAAATCAAATTTGAAATAAAAGACTTAGGTAGGTCGCATTACTTTCATGGAATTGAAATAGTATATTCACATAAAGAGATAGTCATGTCTCAGAAAAAACATGTACATGACATACTAAAAAATACAAGATTATTTGGTAGAATATCGGTTAGGATTTTCATAGATCAAAACTTGAAATTATAACTAGATTAGGGAAAGCCATTAGAAAATCTAAAGGTGTATAGAAAAATAGTATGAAATTCCATCTATTTGACCATTATCAGACCAAATATCAATTGTGTAGTAAAAGTAGTAAGTCAGCTCATGAAAAAACCTATAGTCTCATTTAGAAGTTTTATAATAAATATTCAAGTATCTAAAAAGTACACCAGGATTTGGCTTGATTTATGAGAAGCAAGAGGGAATAAAAATAGAAATTTATTCTGATGCTGATTGAATTGGTTTACCAGTAGATAGAAAATCTATATTTGGCATGTGTATAAGACTTGGGGAAACTTGATCAGCTTAAAGACTAAGAAGCAGATAGTGGTAGGTAAATCAAGTACAAAAATAGAATATATAGTTATTGTTTTAGCAACATACAAAATTTTATAGTTAAGGTCATTTTTCAGTAAATTGAGTTATTCTGTGAAGGAAATACCTCAACTTCTATATGAAAATAAATAACAATTCATATTTTAACTATTTAGCTTTTCATTAGAAGGCTAAATACATCAAAGTAGATTTTCATCTTATCAGAAAAAAACTTCAGAACCAAGAGTTAAAACTAGCATGTGTTAAGGCAAAAGATCAATTAGTAGATATTTTCACAAAATTTATAAATTTAGAAAAGCTGGAGAAGATCAAAGCTAAGCTTGGCATGTATTATATATATAAACGGTATTGGCTCATGATTTGAGGGTATAATTATACTAGTGTATTATCCAAGTACTTGAGTCTTGAATTTATCACAACTGATATTTCTATGATCCAACAATACCTTAAGTAGTAAAATCAACTTATTGTAATTGAACTTAAGCCCAAGTAGAGGTATAGGAGTAAGACTCCTCTATAAATATGAGCATAAATTTAGGGTTTTATGTAACCGAGAAATCTCAAAAGTTATTTTCGTGAATAAGAAAATGATCAAAAGGCTCTAGATAAGCCACATGAAATCCCTCGTTCGTAACATCTGCACATACCTCTGCATTGCCTCTAGGCTAACTGATTTTGTAAGGGGAGGGATATGTAATAGTTGGCAATGAAGTAGTTCCTACCAAGGTTTTAGAGGCTATGTTCTCTACCAAGCAAAGAGGAAGAAAATCTCCATCATCATTGGTAAACAAAGTATTGATCTTCATATTTATCCAATGCATTTGCAATATGCCCGTCTTCGTTATGCCCTTTATCTTTGTCATGATTCTCTTGTTGTTCTTGAGAGGAAGTTATAAAATTCCTTATTGTTAAACTACGATTGGAAGAGGGGGAGGATCTTGATGCCTTTTAGGCTTGTTGATTCTTTGATTTCCCAAAGTTTCGATTCTTTGCACCAATTGAAGCATTATTTGGCATATTTCATTAAAATCTTCCTTCGAGATTGCCTGATTTCTTCAATTGCCTCTAGTTATGGCATCATTTAAGTCATCTTAGCTTGCTGAATTGTTTTGATTCAGCATAGTTGTTAGAAACTTTGGCTCTGGTACCACTTGACGCAACATGGGGTAAAAGTGGCAAGAAACCAGCAGAAAGAGCATGAAGAGAAACTTTGGCGATGTTGATTTCAACTTTAAACAAATAGGAATTTTCCTAAAAATAAACTGTAAAAGAGTTATAGAATTTGGTGATCATAGTCGTAATTACATGGCTGTCTACGGTAGCTTATATGGGCTCTTGAAAAAATGCTATTCGAGTAGGGTTACTCTAAATAAAATAAGTCTAACTAGGACAATTGGAGAAGGAATTCTTTCAAAGTAGAAGTCCTAACTAAAGTAGGAATCCTTTAGTGAAAGAAATCATATCCGATAGGAATTCTGGTCAAAATAGGATTCAAACCAGATTTAATAGCCAAAATAAGTAGTATAACTAAAATAAAATCCTAATTCATAGCAAATTCTTATATAATCTTCACTGCATCATTCAGTCCCTTGATTTGGATAGCGCTTCAAGTTAGGTCCATGGAACAGTGATTTCTTACTGCCAAGTGAACCAGTTTCTTTTGAAAGATTCAACGTATATGCTCTTTGAGGTGACACTTCCTTGAGATAGTGAGCCACTTCAATTCCTAGGAAATACTGTAGTCTCTCTAAATGCTTTATCTCAAAATGTGTTTGCAGAAAGATTTTTAATTCTTCCATCCCTTCATTATCACCACCTGTCAAAACTATAACATCATTATATACCAAGAGAATGATACACTTGCTAGCTGTCCTCTTTGTAAAGACTAAATGATCTGCTTTGCTTCTCACAAACCCATAAAAAATTAGTGCTGAGCTGAATCTGTTAAACTAGGTTCTAGGTGATTGCTTTAGTCCATACAAGGCTTTATTAAGTTTAAAAACAATTCTATTCCCCAAGTTAGTATTGAAGCTAGGTGGGGTAAGCGGTATAGATCTCTTCTTGCAAATCACCAAGGAGAAATCCATTCTTCACATCCAACTGTGAGAGCTTACAATTCTAGTTAACAACAAGAAATAGGTTAGAGTGTGCGTATGTCTCAAAGTATCCCACCCCATATGTTTGTGTGAACCCCAATCAATGGGGCTTTGGTACCATGTTCAGCTTCTCTGTTAGCAGGTCTAGGGTTATAGAAAGGCTAGGGTTTTGACACTCAGGACCCGTTTGGTTCGATGATTCCTAAAATCCGAAATCGGGGGAATAGAAGGAATTGAGAGTCAATTCCCTCTATTCCTTTGTTTGGTTCAATTCTATATCCCAGGATCAAAGGAACCGACTGATTTCCAATGGGTTTGGATTCCGGTTTTGGATTCCTTGGGTTTGGGTCGGGAAGATGCCTATTCCCCACGGAATTGGCATGGGTCCCACAACTCATTTCCCAGTGCTTTTTTGTGACTTCACAACGAATTCCTAGGCTTTTCCAGTGATTCCCAGCCATTTAACCCTCCCTCGTCTTCATGCTCAACTACGCTCATGCTCGTCTTCCGTCTGTGATCAAGCACGATCAGTGCGGAGGAGCTCGGTTTGTGCCTTTCGCGATGAGTCAACGCTGATCGTCTGAAAATTTGGGCCTTCTGTGGTTGATCTATGGCTGCTCGACCATGCCCCATGCTCAACCACACCCTGTGCTTGACCTTGCATCGTGCTCGATCTGTGTCTCCATCAATGATCGAGCACGATCAGCGCAAAGGAGCTCGATTTGTGCCTTCCGCAGTGAGCCGATGCTGGTTGTCTGAAAATTTGGATCTTCTGTGGTTGATCTATGGCTGCCGAAGGACGATTAGGCCTTCTATCATTGATCTATGGCTGCTAGGCCGCACCCTGTGCTCGATCGCCCCTTGACCGGGCCCCATGCTCGACCGCACCCTATGCTCGACTTTGCACCGTGCTCGGTCGCACCTCGTGCTCGATCTGCGTCTCTATCAGTGATCGAGCATGATCAATGCAGAGGAGCATGATCAGCACGGAGGAGTTCGATTTGTTGGTTGTGCGCTATGGGGAAGAAGGGAGCAGGAGCAGCAGGAGGTGGAGGACGATTGGTATAGATTTTCGCAAATAACCCCCCGAAATTTTTACTATTTCTTTGTTGAACTTATCCCATTGTAAATACCTTAATGATGAGGGTTTTTCTAATAAGTGTGTTTATATTAAAATTTTGCAGATGGAGTAGTTGATCTGAATATCGCGTATGGTGTAAGAGAAAGGCTGAAGAAACGGATTGGATCACAATAAATATATTTTTCCTATTTTTTATTATTTTTAAATTATATTATCAGTTCATATTACATGTAATGTATTTTAAATATAATCTTGTAGTAAATTCCGGAAGCTAAACATATTTTGAACACACGTATATCCTTTTACGAGGAGTTGCTATTGATTTGTGGATCAAACTATGCTACTAGCAGTATGGCTAGATCTGCATTTGACAATTTTAGAGAAGATTTTAATAGAGAGGAGGTTCAATAACAATATTCTGTAGGCGAGGATACCTAGAATACGGCTGATAGAGAGAGACCTTTTACCAAACATAACGATAGTAGTTAGTCGAAAGGTAAGTAACAAGCCTCTTCTTCAGAAGATGCATCAAGGTCACGTAAGTGAAAGGGGAAAATTATTGATCAGATGATGATGGAAGAGTTGATGATTGGCATGCGTGATGTTGAATGCGCCATTTGAACAGCTAGAAAAGATTCTTGGAAGAAAGTCGTGTATCCAATTTTGATGAGGTTCAAGGGGGGACGATTTAGTACTGTCTTTCTGAAATTTGCATGTAGACATTTACATGAGGACGAAGTTGATGGCATGACATTTGTCGATGGTATGAATGATGAGGCCAGAATTGAGTGGCCTCAGGAGTTTATGGATGATATAAGTATGTAGTTACATATTTTGTAATAACCTGCTAAGTTAAACTATGTATTAAACTGTCTTTTATATTAACCCACTAAGCGGTCTTTTATATTAACCTAGTAAGCTGTCTTTTCTATTAATATATTAAGTTGTCTTCGTAGTAGATACAAATCATCTTAATATTTATTATGATATTTGGGCCTTTTTATAAAATCTTATTAATTTTTAAAATTATTTCATTAATTTCAAAATTAAAATTATTTTATTTCTCAAATTACTTACAAATAAATTATTTTCAAAAAATAAGTATATATTTTCTATGTTTATTAAAAATTATTTGACAAGATAATCATAAAATTATATTAAATAAATCTGTAATGGATTATAAGTTACTTACATAACATGCTATTTTTTGACCTTTTTAAAATATTTATTATTTTTAATTATTTTTATATATTTAATAACATTATTATACTTTTTTAATTATTTACAAATAAAATATTTTCAAAAAGAAACTATTTTTGTTTATTAAAAATTATTTTACATGAAAATAATAATATTATATTAAATAATAATAATTAGTTAACATATATTTATATAACTCTCTGTTTGTGCAACTCATTAGAAAATTTTATTAATTGTGAAAATTAAATTACCAAATTTTATATTAAGTTTATTATATTTCTATATTAATTTAAATATAAATTATTATTTTGTGTAATATGCTAATTCTCAATTCTCACGTCAATCAAACACAAGAATTTAACAAATTAATAAAATTGATTAATTCCATTTGTCAACTAAATAACAAAATTTTAGAATTTATAAATTGGTCAATTCCCAATTTCATATAGTAAATACTTATCCAAACATTGAAATTATCTAATTCTTTCAATTCTTTTAATTTTCCAGAATCACTCAATTCTCTTGATTTCACAATCACCTAAAACCGGAATCGATTCAAACGGCCCCTCAAATATAGAAAAATAGAGAAGTAGAAAAGATATAAATAGACTTGTCTTATTTTTCAGAATACAACTACACGCATATATGTCTACTGCATATGATTTTCTACCAAATATAGATTCTGCTAAATATAGCTAACACAATCTGGACCAATCATCCCAAGCAATCAGACATCTGGAAACTGATATACTTTATAGGGCAATCTATACGTCCAAGACTTTAAGCCACCTTGTTAATGGTGGGCTGAGTTCTAAGTAACCTGCAAGCATCATCCCTGAGAATTTTGTTAGGCTTGCAGTTCAAACTGTGACTAGAAGTTTGCAGACGAGAGCCATATAAATTGTCGACAAAACTATGAGAGAACTGGGTAGACATTGATAGTCAGAGAAAAACTGTCAAATTGATCAGTTTCTTAATGTCTGAAGAAGTCCTTGTCGTCTGCCAGAATCTTGTAAATCAGATAATAATTATGAGCCATTTAAGCAATTAAAGTTTATATCATTATTCTTTTTTTTTTAGTTGTTTAGTTCTAATTCCTGATTTTACTTATATGATTGATAATTTTGTTAGCTAGTATCTTATCTTAATTTCTGAAAGGGAAACTTACTATGTCCTGGCTAAAATTCAATGGAGAACCCATTTCAGAAATGTTTTTATCTAATTTGATTTGCAAGCTAGGCTCGTCCTTAAGTTCTCGGTGTAGACCTTTTCATCAACTTGGATTAATCCTAGTAGCTTGCTTTTGCTTGCTGATTTTAGTTTTATCAATGATGGCATTAATCTCAGATACCTTTCTGTCACTACTATTTATTATAATTTAAGCTAGTTTTGGTGCACCGGATTAGACTCAGTTTCCTTAGTGAATTGGTGTGAAAAGTGATCGTTATTATCTCCTTCATCTGTCACTTCATGTTCTACAAAATAAGCAACTGCAATCTGTCAAATATGGAGGTGAACCTCCCCCGAAGAATTCAAAATTCTAAGTCGTGCAATAATTGTAGTTGCATTTGTTCAATCCAGGAAGTAGATGAAAACCATCAGTTCAAGGCCAGACTCTTGATTGCATAGTAGTATCATATTGTGGGGATAACTTTGGACTTCCCAGCAGAATCCTATGTAAATAGTTTGTTCTATCGGAAACTAGGCTTGTTATATTTGAGCATTTAGCTTTTCTCATTCTTTTAAGTTGTTTAACTGTGTATTCACCTTTTTTCTCTCAGGTTTAATGTGTGAATTACTTTCAAGTGATCCACAGCCCCAACTTGGGAGAGGACCAAGCAAGCAGGGTGCTGGCCTTGCTTTTGGCAAAGATGTAACAAAGAGATTTTTACAAGAAAATAGTCTTGGTATACGTGTGTTTTCATGTCCTTTTTATTCTTTGAGTGGTACACTTATTTGATTTTCTTTTGATATCTCAGAAAACTGATTCTATTATGTTTGACTGCTTTGCAGATCTAATTGTTCAATCCCATGAAGTTAAAGAAGGCTATGAGATTGAACATGATGGGAAGCTCATTACTGTTTTTTCTGCACCTAACTATTGTGATCAGGTACCAAATGCAGCAAGTTTTCGAAGACTTGTGAAGATAATCACTTCTATAAAACTCAGTTTGGTACAGTACAATTTTAATATTCCTTACAAGATCTTAAGCACTTTTCCCACAAGATGCACAACCGCTTATGAAGTCTACACCCAATTTTCTGAGTTCTTACAGTTCTTATGTTATAGTTGATTCTTATAGGAGGTAGGGATGGACATTGTTTATGCTTACTCTCTGCCTATTGAGGACATCAGATGCTGAACTTTGTCTTGCTTCTCGTTCAAAGCTTTTTATGCCTGGGGGGAAATTGGGAATTGAGATTGTGGTTGCTTGAACTTAAAACTATACTTGTGTATGGTAGCTTAATTAACTTGTAAACTACCTACCTGTCAACTATTTTTTGACACCTCCATTCTCCAAAGTTGTTGCATTTTTTGTTTGATTGCAACTTACAAGGCATGGATTAAGTCAATAATTGATTATAGAATATATTCTATCCTTCTGGGAACCTGCATGACTATGCTTTTCTTATTGTTGTAATTCTGCAGTATTTTTCTTTTCACCAAAAGAACAGAATCTGTCTTGGTTTGATTCCCTTGATGTTTTAATTGGTTCTTGTCAATTGTCTGACTCTATTTACAGTTCATCTGTGCTACTAAATCATTCTTTGTAGAACTTTGCACATTCAAGTGACCCTTCACGACTTCACTGATGTTGTATTTCAATTTTTCAACCAAATCCTCAGTTTTGAACTTGAAGATCATCCTTCTGGATAGAAACTCTCGTCCATGCCTAGTCAACTTCAGTTATATTCCTCAATGACATCAAACAAACCTAGTAACTGGAAGCTCACTTTATTTACCACATTATAATTTTATGCGACTTACTGAATGGCTGTCAATACTCCAAAATTGTTATTGTTTTTTCTGTCATCATTGCTTTTCTTCCAAGTGTTACAATAAATAAATTATAAGTCAGGAACGCTCTCTTAATGTATGCAAAAAATCTAGTTAATAGCTGTTGTAATCCACTTTTTTTAAATGATTATACCATAAGATTCAAATTGAAATTTTGGGAAATGTCTAGTATTTACCTCTTGCTTCTAAAGTTTTGTTGTCAAACTTCTTCCATAATGTCTTTCCTTTTTTCTTTTAGCAGTGTTCTTGGTGTAGCTGTTCACATATGTTGCCACCTTTGTCTTCAGTCCATCTCAGAGTCTATGCTAACCATTATTTGTGTTTGAATCTTATATAGATGGGCAACAAGGGTGCATTCTTATGCTTCAAAGCCCCTGAATTGAAGCTAGATGTTGTTACTTTTTCAGCTGTGGTAAGTGTAAACTTTTTCCAGATCATATACACTCTCTTTTAGATTTACACCCACTTTCACTCTCTTTTAGATTTACACCCACTTTCTACCATTGACACTAATATTTCATTAAACTGATTTTAAATACATGCATAGACATGCATGTAATAACTGTTTTTTACAGCATTAAATTACCACGTTTATTCCCCAAGCTTGAGGGACTAACTGATTGGATCCCACTAGGGTTTGCATAGCTTTTCCTGAACATTCTTCATCAAATTACCTACATCCGTTGATGAATTTTGTTAGCAGTGGAAACCCAATCAGGATTCCTGATTAGATGTGTTGGAACTGACTCACTTTAGATGTGCTGATTTACTTGGATGCTTATTGTCTTTTATGTTAGGACATACTAAGATAGTTTGGCCTGATTTTGGTACATAGCCTACGTAACTTAGTGTCGTGTCTGCCTTAAAATTAGTGATACCATGTTTTTCTTGAAATAAGCTGGTCTGTGCTTCCACTGCTAGTGTGAATTATTGTTTTCTTTTCATGTTTCCTTGGTGTTTCTGACAGTTTTTATTTAAGTCACTAATATCACTTGAAATCAACATGTGCAGCCACACCCATATGTCAAACCTTTGGCGTATGCAAACAATTTTCTCCGCATGTTCTCTTGAAAACCTGCCGGAAGTGTTTCTGTAAGATCGTTTTTGCTCCACTCGCAAAATTGCTGTACACTTACCATCAATGTTTTACTGTTGCTGGAGGAAGCAAGCCCAGCGCTCAAGGAGCAGTTCCTCATCCTTTGGCATGGTACACAAGGCAAATCTGTTTTATGTTCTGCTTCAGCACACATAACAATGTTTAGCTTTCTTTTTAAGTTCTAGAGAAATTGTCTGTCAATCGTCTGTAAATTGTACAATAGTCCTTGTCTATTTGTGAATCTTTTATTTCCATTTTGAAGTTTCTGTATTTTAATAAAGCCAAAACAAATCTAAGTTATCTATTTGTTCATATGCATCACAGTATTGGGTAGGTATTCCTGAAATGTGCAAATGCTGTTTGCAAGACTTTGTAGTGTGCTTCTCATTATCCAAGGAGATTCTTTCATAGTTCGGATATATAGCTATCAGTTGGTATTCGTTATCTAAATCTAGATTGAATCTGAGTTATTGATTTGCCAATAAAATCGATGATCGATAATACCATAGTTTATACTCGTTTACTGTAATTCATTTTATCAGAGACTGAAATTCTACGCAAGTCGACAGTATAAGATGGGTATTGGTTGATGGGTTTCGAACCATGGTGGTAAAACCCTATTATTTAACATTACAAAAGCTAGAGATTAAAAAACTTAATGTAATTGAAGCATCCTTGCCAAGCTTAAAAACCTTCCAAATGATGTAAAATGACATTGCACATTGCATAAAACCATCAAGTGTTTTACATTTCTCACGAGTTTACAACTCAGGCCTTGAGGCATCATCTTCAACTCTAGAGACAACGTGGGGCCTAACTCTGTACTCGTACTTGCAAGCCCAGAACTGGTAGTTCAAGAAGTTCAGAAACGTCAGCACAGCAAGCGTCCAGTAGAACAAGTCTAAGTGGTTCCTATTCAAATTGTTCCCGTCGAGCCAGCCTCCACTCTTGGTGTTGTTCTTGGTTGCCTTGCTCACAACCTCAACCAGAATGGAGCTGACGTAGTAGCCCAGACCAAGAGAGCACCAAAGGAAGGAAGTAGCGATGGACTTCATCGTCTTTGGGGCCTCGGAGTAGAAGAACTCAATAAGCCCGACGTAGGTGAACATGTCGGAGATCCCAAAAATGAAGTGCTGGAACACGAGCCAGAAGATGCTGATGGGGAGCTTCTCCGTAGTCGGGTTCGCATCGAGCATGTTGTGGCTTTTAGCGACGTTTTTGCGCTTCGCTTCGACGACGGCGGCCACCATCATGGACATCGTCGAAAGGAGGAGGCCCACGCCGATACGTTGTAGGTCGGTGATGCCTGCGGGAATGGGCACATTAGTCTCTGGTGAAGCGGACGAAATATGCTCCAATCTTTGCCAAACACACAACAAATACCTTTAGGATGGCCGGTGAATCTCCGAATGAAGGGGACGGTGAGGCGATCGTAGATCGGGATGCCGATGGACATAAAGATCATGGGAGCAAGTGCTAGATTTGCAGGTGCGACATGGATGTGTTTGCCCATGCGGTTGTCCATGGTGAACCCTTGCTGCACTGTGAATGTCTGCAGCTGGGCCAAGCAAGTGCTCATGAATATGCAACACACAAATATAGGCAGCATTCCAACTATCGTCTTTGCATTCTCTACTTGGGTCACTCTGCATAGTTTCCATGGATTCGGCTTTTCTGCTGTCGGCGGAGAAGAAGCATTTGGGTCTTTCTTCTTTTGTACTGCAGCCTTGTCCAAGAGTCTACCGAGACAAATATCGCAGAAAGTCACGTAAATCTGGCAAATTTGAGGGAGTTGTATATGCGATTAGTTAACAAACCTATATATGTCTCTATGCGGTAGAAATTCTACTTCTTTGGCAGCCTCATTGTCTTCTTGATCAATCTCATGGAGTTCATTTGGATTCTCGGGCATTGGTCGCCTGATGTTTCTGATTGCCGCCACCAGAACCTGATGTGAAATGCATTTTAGATGAAACTAGGCAGTCGTTTAGAAGAAAAAAAAGCTAAATTGCCTTTGGCTAAATTGGTTTGAACCATTACCTGGAGGAATTCGACCATTGGATTAGTCCCTTGGATGACCTGAAACCGGTACCGCGGAATTCCGGCGATGAAGAAGAGGGAGCCGATGAAGATGCAGGCGACCGAGGTCCCGAAGCCCCAGTCCCACCCGAACTTGGTTTGGATCCAGACCACCAGAGTCAGGCTCAGGATGGACCCGATCGCGTTGCTTGCGGTGAGCCAGTTGAAGAAGCTGGACATGAGCTGGGACTCCCGGGGATCCATCGCGTCATATTGATCGGCCCCCATGGCCGGGATACTGGCGAATATTCCTGCAAGGCCGATGGCCAAGGAGTAGAGGGATATATGCAACATGGCTGCCTTGCCTCCATGGATTTGCTCACAGTGTGAGTTGGTGTCGTAGATGCTGCATGGTGGTGGTCTGAGAGATGATACGTGTGCTTGTATTGTGAGCAACAAAAGTCCCTGAAGGAACAATTGGAAACATAAATGACCGCCACATGTCATGAAATGATGTTGATTATGCAAATTGGCCAAATTATAAAATCACAAATGGTTAAATCATTTCTAAAAGTTATCTAGAGTTCAGCACACAACCCTGTATTTCGTTGACTTTGTTCAGTTAGTGTAATTTCAGTTTGAGCCAATCTTGGCCGATTCAGGAGCACATTTACCGGTGAAATAGGAAAAAGAGGACGTGTCGGATTATGCAACTTCTAAGGGGTTATATGAAATTTTTCTGTAGAGAAATTGGAAAAAAGCCAAAAAAAAAGAGATTTAAACATATCTCTATTTGTTTTATTTAATCTAAAATGTGAGAGGGTCATTTTTTTTGCTTAGGTCATCCTTTTCCTAATTATTTGGCTTACTTTGTGTCCTTCACTTTGACGCTGGCGTTTGTTTAATAAAGACGACAACAAACAATTGCGTCATTAATCACCGTCATTTTCTTATGATTTATGGCATTATTGAAGCCTATACATTTCATGGAGATTCTCTTTGTCGAACAAAACAAGTCTTCAAATTCGGAGAAACTGGAGGCCTGGAAGTCAAGGAAGTGGGCTCTCTTTGTTTGTCTCAAACGTGAGTGCGATAGATCAGGAAAAATAGGACATGTGCATGAACGTTTTCAATAGGCTTCGTGCACATGTGATGCGTGGTCCTTTGGGAAATGCAAATTTTGGAGTACTAAAGCACTGTTTGGTTCGATTTTAAATTTCTGAAATTGAAAAAATTAGAGGAATTAAAAAATTCAATTTTCGAATTCTTGTGTTGTGGTTCAATTCCGAAATCCGAAATTAAAGGAATTGAACAATTTATTTTCTTTTCCAATTCTCGTTTTGAATTTTGAAAATTTTGAGAGGAATTCATTCAATTCCTAGTATTTTGGTGGGAATCACAAATTAAATGATCAATTTATATAACATTTATGCCCTTTTTAAATTTTTTTTTATTTTTTAAATTAATTTACATGTTTTAATTTTAAAA
>RXID01021867.1:0-21855 GCA_005019695.1 Trichopus zeylanicus subsp. travancoricus
ATGGGACATGCAATTAAAGATTGTTGGAAGCTCAAAGCAAAGAAAGAAAGAGAATCTCAATCTAAAGAGCAAGCCAAAGAACAAGTTTCAGTTGTTGAAGAGCGTTCTGATGATAATTTGGGTAACGTTCTCTCTATTAGTTCTAATTTTGATCGTTACCATGATATTTGGATTCTTGATTCTGGTTGTTCTTATCACATGTGTCCTAATAAGGATTGGTTTGAAAACTACACGCCTATGATGGTGGTTTAGTTTTGATGGGTAATAATAATCCATGCAAAACTGTTGGAATTGGAACAATCAAAATTAAGATATTTGATAATATTATTAGAACTCTTACTGATGTCAGACATGTTCCTGATTTGAAAAAGAATTTGATCTCTTTGGGTGCTATGGATTCTGCTGGTTATAAGTATTCTGCTGAAAGTGGAGTTCTTAAGGTTGCTAAAGGCTCATTGATAGTAATGAAGGGCCTAAAGCATGGAAATTTATATGAGTTAGTAGGAAAAACCGTTGCAGGTGGAGCAGCAATTTCTCAGTCTTCTTCTTCTTCTGATATGACTCAATTATGGCATCTGCGTCTCGGTCATATGAGTGAGCAAGGTTTAAATGAGCTCAACAAAAGAAAATTACTGAAAGGTCTCAACTCATGCAAATTGGATTTCTGCAAGCATTGTCTCTATGGTAAACAGTCCAAGGTAAAGTTTAACACTGGTATTCATTGCACTAAAGGCTTAATTGATTATATTCATTCTGATGTGTGGTGCTCTCCTATTCCATCAAAATCTGGTGCGCGTTATTTTGTCAGTTTTATTGATGATTTTTCCAGAAAAGTGTGGATTTATTTTTTGCATCACAAAGCCGAGGTGTTTTCTGTTTTCAAACGGTGGAAAACTTCAGTTGAAAAAAGGACTGGCAGAAAAATCAAATATCTCAGAAGTGATAATGGCGGAGAGTACAAATCAACAGAGTTTCTCAAATTCTGTGAAGATGACGGCATCAAGCGTCACTTTACCATCCCAGGAAAACCTCAACAAAACGGTGTGGCTGAAAGGATGAACAGAACATTGTTGGAGAAAGCACGTAGTATGCTCAGTACAGCTAATCTTGATAAAGATTTTTGGGCAGAAGCAGTCAATACAGCACGCTTCATTGTGAATCGCTCTCCTCAAATAACCATTAATTGCAAGACTCCTGAAGAGGTATGGACTGATCAACCTGCAAATTATTCTTCTTTAAAGATTTTTGGTTGCTCTGCTTATGTGCATGTTGTCAAGGATAAGTTAGATGCACGTTCCAAAAAGTGTATTTTCCTGGGTTATGCCAAAGACGTCAAAGGCTATCGTTTGTGAGATCCTACTATTTCAAATGTAATTATTGAGAGAGACATAGTATTTGATGAAAGTGGTATGCTAAAATCTCTCAAGAAAGATCCCAATGATATAATGCAAGTGGAGGTGGAGCATGTAATTCCTTCAGAAGAAGATATTCAGGGTATGCCCAACTCTCAAGAAAATCTTAAGAATCAAATTTCTGAAAAGACTCCACTTCGAAGATCTCAAAGAAAAATAAAGCCACCTGAAAGGTATGGTTTTGAAGATATGGTAGCTTTTGCTTTAGTTACTGACAATGGTGATCCTTCCTCCTATAAAGAAGCATGCCAGGATAAGAATTCTTCTCAGTGGCAAGTTGCTATGAATGAAGAGATGGATGCTCTTCAAAAGAACCATACTTGGGATCTGATGAAATTACCAAAAGGTAAAAGAGCAATTGGTTGCAAGTGGGTATTTCGAAAGAAAGAGGATTTCTCTGAGATAGATGGTGTTAAATTCAAGGCCCGTTTAGTTGCAAAAGGGTATTCACAAAAGGGGGTATTGACTTTAATGAAATTTTCTCTCCTGTGGTTAAACACACATCTATTCGTTTTCTACTTGCTTTAGTTGCTTTTCATAATCTTGAGTTAGAACAGCTTGATTTCAAAACTGCCTTTCTGCATGGAGAATTAGAAGAACAAATTTTTATGCAACAGCCTGAAGGGTTCATCCAAGAAGGCAAAAAAAATTTTGTTTGCAAGTTGAACAAATCACTTTATGGTTTGAAACAGTCTCCAAGGCAATGGTATAAAAGGTTTGACAGTTTTATTCTGGGTCAAGATTTCATCCACTGCAAATATGATTGCTGTGTTTATTTTAAGATGCATGCCAATAACTCATTTATTATATTGCTTCTTTATGTTGATAATATGCTTATCGCTACTCAAGACATATCTCTACTGAATGATTTAAAGTTTAAAATGAAAAAAGAATTTGAGATGAAAGATTTAGGTGCTGCAAGGAAGATTCTCGGTATGGAGATTGATCGAGATCGAAAGCATGGAAAATTATGCTTAAACAGAGCAAATATCTCGAGAAGATTATTTCTCGTTTTCACATGCAGAATTCAAAATCCGTCAGTACTCCTTTGGCATCTCACTTCAAGCTTTCAGCTCAACAATGTCCTTCTACAGATGAAGAGCATGCATACATGGAGAACATCCCATTTTCAAGTGCTGTTGGAAGTCTAATATATGCTATGGTATGCACAAGACCTGATATTACACAAGCAGTCAGCGTTGTTAGTCGTTACATGGCAAATCCAGGAAAAGAGCATTGGCAGGCCATGAAATGGCTATTAAGATATATTAAAGGTACTCTTAATATTGATTTATGTTTCGACAGGAATATAGTACAAGAGGCCAAAATTATTGGCTATGTCGATTCAGACTATGCTGGAGACCTTGATCGACGCCGATCCCTCACTGGTTATTTTTTCACTCTTTGTGGAGGACCTATTAGTTGGAGGTGTACCTTACAGTCAACTGTAGCATTATCTACAACAGAGTCTGAGTATATGGCAGCTACAGAAGCCGTCAAAGAAGCCCTATGGCTAAAAGGTTTGGCAAGTGAAATTGGTTTTTCTCAACATGTTCTTCCTATTTTTTGCGACAGTCAGAGCGCCATACACCTTGCGAAGAACCAAATGTATCATGCCAGATCAAAACATATAGATGTCCGATTTCATTTTATTCGGGATATTATTGAAGACGGCGAGATTTCTTTACAAAAGATTCATACTTCAAGAAATCCTGCAGATATGTTGACGAAAGTGATTCCGATTGATAAGTTCAACCTCTGTTTGGACTTGATCAATATTCAAGGTCGTTGATCCTATCCCAGGAGGTAATGGTAAAGACATCTATTGAAGATTCAAATTCAGAGAATAAGATGATTCGAGCCAAGGTGGAGATTGTTAGCTTTATGGTGTCTCGAATCCGGATTTCCCGGATAGTCTTAATTATATTAATGGGCCTAATCCTTATCTAGATTTATCTTCTAAAAGTCTTAAATTAGTAGAAGTCTTATTTGAGTCAGTCTTCTATTTTGACTCAAACATCATTAGACCACATCTATAAATACACCATTGATGTAAGGGTCTCAAAAGAGATAGAAAATAGAGAGTGAGAGTTGGTGATATTGGAGTTTCGTCTCCGTCGTTGTAATCTTCTCTTTTCTCTTCCTCATCAATACGATATTCTCTAGATCGTCTTCCCACATATATCTCTTGTGTGCTATCTTTTCCTCTTTTCTGTTCTTCCTCTATATTGTGAATTGTGGTGGACATCGATATTTTTCGCAACAGGGTAAGCCTATGGACTAATCTTAGAAGTGCAAGTTTGAAGACTAATTTAAGAAATGCAAGCCTGAAGACTGGCTTGAAAAACGAGTTCAAAGAATGGCTTGAAATGCAAGTCTAAGAGTTGGCTTGATTCGATGAACCTAAAGATTGGCCTAATTTCAGTAAGCCCGAGGCTGACATGATTTTAGCAAATCCGAAGGCTAGCCTAAATTTGGCGGGCTTGAAACCTGACCTAAATTTGGCGAGTCCAAAGGCTGACCTAGTTTTGGTAGGCCTGAAGACTAACCTCATTTTTAGCAGGCCCAAAAGTTGGCTTAGTTTTAGTAAGCTCGAAGGCTAGCCTAATTTTAGAAAGTCCGAAGACTAGCTTGAGTTTGTCAGGCCCGAAGACTATGCTAATTTCGGTAAGCTCAAAGGCTAGTTTTGATGATATTGAAGACTGGCCTAGTTTTGGCAAGTTCAAAGGCTTGCCTAATTTTGGTAGGCCCGAAGGTTAGCCTAGTGTTAGAGGGCTCGAAGGTTAGTTTAGTTCTAGCGGGTTCAAAGGCTAGGTTTGTTTTAAGAGCCCGAAAATTGATCTAATTTTAACGAGTCTAAAGGCTGGCATAGTTTTAGCAAGCCTAAAGACTAATTTGGTTTTGCTAGGCTCGACGACTAGCCTAAGTTTAGCTGACCTGAAGGCTGACCAAGTTTTGACAGGTGCGAAGGTTGGCTTGAGTTTGGTGAGCCCGAAAATTGATCTAGTGTTAATGGCCCCAAAGACTAGCCTGAGCTTGGTAGGCCCAAAGGCTAACCTGATTTTGACAGATTTGAAAGCTAGCCTAGTTTTTGGTGGAGCCTAAGGCTGTTCTGGTTTTGGCAAGTCTGAAGGTTAGTCTGAGTTAGCCGGATCCAAAGGCTGGCCTAATATTAGTGGGCTTGAAGACTGACTTATTTTTTATAGGCCCAAAGGCTAGTCTAATTTTGGCAAACTCAAAGACTAGCCTAAGTTCTAATGTCCTACTGTTGTGCTAAATTAATAGTGGTCATAATGATGATGGAGTCCATCGATATGCAAGGAGCCACGAGTGGTCACTGTGGTGATGACAATCATACAAGCATGGATGTGATGGAGATGACCGAAGCTACAGGTGGCCGCAAGCATAGGAGCAAGCCAATTCCTCCCTTTGAATCTTCCTCTTTCTTGACTTCTTGATTTTCTTTTTTTGTCAAAATTCTCCCTTTCTTTTTATTGCAGAATCCTCTCTTTTCTTTGGAATAGCCAAATTTTTATATTTTTTCTACCAACAATTCTTTACACTTATTTTTTCTTTCCTTTTTCTTCTATCTTAAACTCAACCCCCTTCTTTTCTTTGTTCCTCAGTTGGAGCAAGGGCCAAACCTTTTCTCCCCTTCTCTTTAAGTTCATGGCCAGATTCGGCTGAATCTTGACTGGATCTAACCACAGGAAAATAATGCATTAATGTAGATAGATAGCAGTCGAGCTAGGTAGACTAGAAAGCTAGACTGGTAAGCTAGGGCACAAGGAAGAGGGTGAGCCAATGACACTGGTGCTAGCAGGAAGTGAACCGAGCGGAGGCAAGGAGGAAGGGAGGCTTCGGCAGGGTGGTGTGCACGGTGGGGCTACGCAGGGTGCCAGATACAAGTCGGAGGAGTGCAAGCCACCACATGCTAGGGCATGGATGGTGGTGGTGGCTAGGTCGACAGATGGCTCACAGAGGTAGTGGCTCAAACAGTTGCAGTGCAAGCATGGCGAAAGGTGAAGCTCACGATGCTAGACATGGAAGCAGGGCAGTAATGCAGCAAAGGCCAAGTTGAGTGGAGAGGAACGCAAAGATGTCGCGGGCTAGGGGAGCTTCGGACCAATGGGGAGCAAGGCAAGCCACAAAAGAGTTCCAACGATTGGTGGTAGCTGGCTCTCATACAGGAGAAGAAGAAGAAGAGCAAGGAAGAAGGAAAGGAAAGTAAGGAAAAAATTAAAGTAAAAAACACTCTTATTTCTTCCCTTTGTTTGCCACTAACTAGTTCTGGTTTGATTCCTTTCCTAATATCTTCCTTGAGTCTCCTACAATGGTTTGCTAATCCTTTTTTCTCTTTTTTTTTTGATGTTTATAGGTTTATATAGAGCTTGAAGAGATGAAGTTGAGTTGAAACTTAAACTCTTTTATTTTAAAATTTTGAATGATGGATATATGTGTAAATAGATATGGATATGAAATATTTCAGATTAGATAAGTCTCTAGAGGGATATGAATGAGTTTATTTGTTGTAGATAATAAAAATTTAAAATTTATACTTATCACAAATATTGAACTTATGAAGGGCCTATTTACAAATTTTTTTCAAAAAATTTAGACTAAATTATAATTTTATAAATTTCATAGAATTTTTTATGAAAAAGACTTATTTATATAGTTTTGAAACTTTTAAGCTCCTTTTTGTATGAAATTCAAACTTATTTATAACTAATAATTTTTAGGGGACTTATTTGCGATAGATTGAGACTCTAGGGGTTTATTTACGAATATGAAATTTTTGAAGTATTTATTTATAAATTTTAAATTTTATAAAGATCAAATTATAATTATCAATTTTTAAAGAGATTTATTTGCAAACCCTAAATTTTGCGAGAACTAATTTATAATTTCAAGATTTTGTTGGCCTTTTATGTAAAATTTTTATTGTAGGGACTTATTTATAAATATGATTCCAACGAAGGACCCATTTGTAAGAATTTACTAAATCTAGGGACTTATTTATAAAATTTTTACTTTTTTATATTTTGGCCCAGATTTTGAATAAATTTTATGTCTAATTTTGGTCCAAATATACAACTCACTCAGTTCACTTGGATTAAACTTGGCTTTAAGACTAAATTTCTCAATAATCCAGGTCCAAATTAAACTTAATTCAAATTTGACCTTGATTTTGATTTAATTGAAGCTAGTGGTATAGAAGTTTCAATTTTGATCATATTTTTAATTAAATTTGATTGTGGAAAAAAATCACTTTAGATAGTTGTGAGTCGAGCCCAAGAACTAACTTGATTTAACGGACTTGAAAGCTAGTCTAAGACATTTGGCGAGTGTAAAAACTAGCCTATAATCTAATAGTCACAAGCCCAAGAGTTAGTTTGATCTGACAAGCCTAAAGGCCCACTTAAAACGTTCAGTAGACTTAAAGACTGACCTATAATCCAATACTCACGAGTATGAGGACTGACTTGATGTGACGAGCCCAAAATTAGTTTAGAACTTTCAACGAGTATGAAGACTAGCCTGTAACCTAGTAATTATAAGCACGAGAGTTAACTTGGAAGACCAATACATATAAATCAAGGTCACTTTCTTTTTTCTTGTGGTGTGTATATATATATATATATATATATATATATATATAGATAGAGAGATATAATATAGAGAGATAGAGAGAAGAGTGTGAGAGAGAGAGAGAGAGAGAGAGAGAGAGAGAGAGAGAGAGAGAGAAAAAAAAAAAAACTAGCCGTCCCTAACCCGGGGAAGGCTGGATTTGTCATTTACACTATCTACGATGATAATCGAAATAATATCCCCCTGACTCTTTTTTTTATATATATATTTTTCTTCTCCTTTGTTCCCAAGCCTCCTTTCCCTTCTTCCCCATGCTGATCTCCCCTTCCTTGATTGACTGGGCCATGGTGGCCCGGAGCTTCAATCTGGCCAGATCTGGCCAGATCCGACCACAGGCAGTGCCGAGAAGAGGTGGAGACCGCCTAGAGGTAGCTATGGCAACGGGATGTGAATGTAGATGGGTTGCGGGTGGAGCAGGGTTCTAGCAAGGAGGAGCATGCCTCGGAGATGGCTCAAGCAACAGCTATGCATGGGTAGCGTGCTGGCCGATTCAAGCTGACGGGAAGGATAGACCGGTGCATGGGAGGTCGACCGACGATGCGAGACACATAGTTACAGAGGGATAGTGGCCAGCGGGTCACAAGTAGAGTCTGAGAACCAGTAGGGTTCTGACATCTGTGTGGAGGTACGGGCCGTGGCAGAGGCGGAGGGTAGGATCGGCAGAGCTCTGGCAGGGCAGCAATGGTGGTGCAAAGCGCAGGAGCAGGGCCAAGCTGATATGTGGGAGGTGGTCACAGCGAGGCCAGAGACGAGCTGGGAAAAAGCTCTCATATAGAAGGAGAGGGAAGAGAGCAACGAAGTCTATAGCAAGAACGGGGTGCAGATGGCGACACAACTGCGACGAGCTTATTGATGATTGAATCTAGTGCACCATCGTCGACCATAATCAAAGCTTGAGGAGGTGCTAGTTTGAGAGTGCCGGTATGAGAGGTGATGGCCAGCCAGACCCAGTCCTTGGCGGGATAGGAAGCACTGGCAAGAGTCCGGAGAAGAAGGAAAAAAATGTACACGAAAAATAAAAGATAAGTGTTGAAAACTCACTTTTTTTATCCTTCATCGTTAGTTCAAAACTTTCTTCCTTCCATTCCATGGTTTCTTCCTTCCACTCCATGGTTCACTCTTTGTTATGATCTCTATCATTTAAATTTTTGAATAATAAATGTGGTTGTAGGTAGATATGTGTTATCCATATGGCAATTTTTGAAGAGGGTTTTGAAATAGGTTTTGAAATACAAAATATGATTATAAATTTTCTATTATGAAGAAAGCCAAATCCCACTTAACATTCACCAAGATAGATATTCAAGAATTCAAGTAATTTGAATTAATTTTTAATCAACCACAAGTACAATAAAAGTAAAGCAAAATAAGAAATATGCACCATGATTTTTACATGGTTCAGAGACTAACTACTCTTACCCCACGGTCCCTACCTTGCTCTTAAGGGCTTGGATCACTTCACGAGTGACGTCACTTCTTGAGGCGAAATCAAGCCTTTACATTATACTACAAACTAGAGTACTGCTTGCTTCGAGTGAAGCTAAGCTCATCGCTTCATTACGGTAAAGTCACTCCTGTACAAATTAATTTTTCTCCTATCAAGAAAATTCAGTCCACATCAAAGTATTTGTACTCTCACATTCTAAACATCTAGGAGTCTTTACAAGTGAAAAGAAAAAATATAATACATTTTAATCTCACTACAAAATCACTCAAAAGTTGATAATAAAGATAATGAGGATTTACTTTGAGATTGGAAGGTTTAGAGCATTTCTCATCTAGAAGATATGAGAGTTTGATCTCTTCTTTAAATAACAAATAAACTTATAAAACTTGTTTAGGAAAGTTTAACAATGTCTATTTATACCTTTGGGTTGAATCTTTTGTTAGGGTGAAATCTCATGATTTTGTTTACTTCAATGGCCAAAAAACTAATTATTAGTCACACAGATTTTACAAACTAGACGTCCTTTTAGACAATTGAATATCTAGTTGCAGTTTTTTAGAATTGACTTAAAGCCCTATTGGACATCCGATTTTGTCGGACCAATTTGCAAAGCAGACGTCCAGTTGTCAATCAGACATCTAGTACTGTAGCAATTGCTACAATAATACCATAACAGTTACCGTAGTAATTTGTTGCAGAACCCTTCGTAATAAATGAAATCTAAACAAAATGATCTCAAAGCAAATCTTCAAGATAACTAAAATATATAAAAATTTAAACTTAGTTGATATCAATCTTGATCTTTTGAATATTGTTTAAGCTCCTAACTTTATCTTTAAAGTTTCATTTTCAAGTTATCATTCTCTTTATTTTTCAATTAATATATTCAAGTTTTAATCTCAAGACTCATTCTTTCACAAGTATGGATGATCATTGAAAATCCTGAAGCATTTTAAAACTTAAGAAACTTACTAAATGTCAGTTTGATAATTATCAAAATTCAAAAGACAATAATATAAATATGGTTTATCTTGAAATTGGATGAGTTTGTGAAAAGATATGAATAAAGTTATTTATCGTGGATGAGAAAATTTGAAAAATATACCCACTTTAGATATTAAATTTATAAAGGGGTTATTTAAAAAAAAATTTGAAAAATTTGGACCGAATTATAATTTATAAGTTTCAGGAAATTTTTGTAAAAAAACTATTTATAAAATTTTGAAGCTTTCAACATCCTTTTTGAATAAAATTTAGACTCATTTGTAAATAAAAATTTTCAAGAGATTTCTTTGTAAAAAATTACAATTCTAGAGGTTGATTTACAAATATTGAATTCTTAAAGTATTTATTTGCAAACCCTAAATTTTATAAAGATCAAATTATAATTATTGATCTTTTAAGAGATTCATTTGTAATCTAAATTTTATGGGGACCAATTATAATTTTAGAATTTTAATAGACTTTTCTATAAAATTTTCATTCTAGGGTTCTATCCATAAAAAAAGATTCTAGTCAAGAACATATTTGTAAGAATTTTTTTTATTCAGAGTTCTAATTGTAAATTTCTTAGATTTTTCTATTTTAGCTCAAATCTTGAATTAATTTTGGACCCTATTTTGATCTAAATATCTGGCACACTCAACCTACTTGAGTCGAATTTAGTTTAAACTCAAATTTCTCAATAATTCAATTTTAAATCATACTTAATTTTTAGCCTAATTTAACTGTGACTCATATCCAATTGAGGTCAAGATTTGAGTCATAATTTAATGGCATACAAGTTTTCATCCCGATCATATTGCAATCAAATTTGATTGAGGTAAAAATCACCTCAAACAAATTGTTCCCTTCGCGTTCTCTTCTCAAGTTCTAACGAGAGGAGAGGGTGCGAATAATTTTTAGGTATCTGACCCCTGTGTCAATATTCTGAGAGTTGATTATGTATACCATGTGAGAATATATTTGATCTATTAAGTATAAATGGGTTTAACTTGCTACACATAACTGGACTTGAGAGTGGACTTAATTTTGCCACTTGAACATAAACTTGATTTGCCACTTGAGCATGGACTTGATTTGTTGTTTAAATATGTGCTCGATCACGAAGTAAAATAGACTTAATTTACCATTTAAACATGGGCTTGATCATCTTGTAAAAATAGATTTTAATTTCCGAAAGTTGGCCCTTTGATTTCACCATATTAAAGCTAACATGTTTGATTTTACAATCATTATAGATGAGGTATTTGATTTTACTATTTCATAGGTAATTTATTTGATTTAATCTTTTTGGAGATGATAAAGTAGACTTCACCATGTGAAAGAAAATTTGATCTACCATGTAAAAACAGACTTGATCACCATGCAAAAGTGGATTTAACTTACTACACAAAAGGAAGCTTAATCGCTATGAAAGAGTATATTTAATTTAGCATATGGTTGAGAGCTCGATTGTCACACAAGATGGAATTGATTTACCATGAAAAAGTAGATTTTGATTTACCATATAAAAACAGGTTTGATCACCATGCATGATTAGATTAAATTTGTCATATGAATGTGGGTTCAATTACCACACAAGATGGAATTGATTCATCACGTAAAAGTGGATTTGATTTATTATATAAAAATAGACTTGATCACCATTCAAGAGTGGATTAAATTTGTCATATGGATGTGGGTTCAATTGCCACACAAGATGGACTTTAATTATCATGTAGAAGTGAATTTGATTTACCATGTAAAAACAAGTTTGATTACTATGCAAGAGTGAATTGAGTTTGTCATATAAATATGGGCTTGATTACCACATAAGATGAAAAAATCCATTGGGATAATAGATATATATATATTTAAATGGGTAAGGACAAACAATAGACACAGAATACTAACCAAGATGTCTAAAAGCAATGGAACTCAAAATGGACAAATCATTTATGAGGTTGATATTAAAATAATTAATGCTAATATATGGAACCTCTAAAATAATAAAAGACAACATAAGAAAATCAAACTATCAGTATGAAGAATTATCACAAAAGTTCCTCATCCAATTCTTTACCAAGAACAACCTCAATAATTGTTTTAGAAAAACATGAAGGTATGAAATTAAGACCTTAGATAATAATAAACTGCAAAAATATGCATGAGTAACTAAATTTTCTTCAAAGAAAATCTCCTAGTTGAGGTCAATTAGAAAGGAAAAAAAATGGATCTCTTAATTGCAACATGCTATTGAACAAAAGAATATTTCCACAAGGCAACAAGAGTCGCTAACATAAACTCTACAAGAAAAATTTGCAACAAGGAAACATATCATGCTGAATAAGAGACAAAAAAGTCAAATCACTTGGCCATTGCACAAAAACAATCTATACAACGTAAACATGGCCAAACAAACTCATTGATGATTTTCATTTGAAGCTATAGTTGCATTTGGATGAGGAATAACTTTGTAAGGAACAAACAAAATTTTATATGGAAAATAAGTTCCTTTCAATTGCAAAGCCATGGATTTAGGTTCCTTTTTTTTGCAACCACTTAAAACTTTAAATAGATATGTACGAGACAGTACGTATTATTTCCTGACTCAGCATAGTTTTAAAATTGCAATTTTTTTTCTTCTTATAGCTAGTGTTTCTCTTATGGAACTCATTTCTAATTATAGTAGCTATGGTTATAGATAGTTCCTTAAGAATGTGTGATTTAGGATAGAGTCTGAAATAGCCAATACCTTCAATTTGTCATATAATATAAAATAGAAAAGATGGATAAAGCATCATTAGTGGCCTCCTAATCAACCCTAAAAAATAAGCATAGGTAAAAATATTGGTATTTTCCATTACTTTTGCAAGCAGTAATATTTACTAGCGATTAACTAGAAGCATGGCAATTAAGTGCCTAAAAAAGTCTATTTTCTTATAGTACAACTTGCACACTTCCTCTTCCCAAAACATATCGTGACGAGTAATGATGAGACCATAAATATTGCGGACATAATGTTATGAAATGAGACATGATGTTTTAGAAAGGCACCCAAAACTTTTTACAAGAGGAGACAATGGGACACCTCATCCCTAATATAAAAAACTAAAATGGTGAACTGATGCCCTAGGAAGTCAGAAAAATTTTTCAAGGCATGGGGACTAGTGATGTGGTGGTTTGGTTTGGTCCTTCAGCTTACTACACAACATATTAAACCCAAATTTAAAACCAGAGAATGATTTCTTTCAATAGTTTTAGAAGGAGAAAATAAATAGTTCTAAACCTAGAGAAAATACACCAAACTTTAGTGATCAAGGATGGTGTTGGTAAGGACATTGATGGTGTTGAGCCTAAGGCTATGAATCATACTAAGTTAGGACCACCTAGAGGCTAGACATGTCTTGAGACCCAATGAGGTACCAAGAAGCACAAAAGGATAAGAAGGGACCACTTCTAATAAGGGGACATCCACTACCCAACCACAACAGAGAAAGAAAATGTCATGTTTCACTCTTAACTAAACCTAAGTTTGGAGTATAATCTTGGCTTAGGTCATAACTTAGATGGGGGTTATAAAATGAGAAGAGATCACAAAGGTAAGCCTCTTCTTCTCTTTCACTTCTACACAACTCTTCTTTAAGAGATCAGCTAATGATTTAGGTGTCAAATGGAACTTCTAGAGCATGACTCTAGGAGGTTCTTCTGTGGGACTTAGTGAGATGGTGGATTCATAGCTCATGCCTCCCTCTAGTGAACAAACTGGCTTAGCAAGGAACTACCACAATGAAGTCAATAAAAAAAGTGTTTTTTGATCATTAGGTTATGCTATCTCAATAAATCTAAGAAGTCACATTCTACATATTTTCCTAATAATAAACTCCATCATTGAAATGACACAAATTAGGAATACACATCTCTTACCATTGTACCTTAAAATTGCAAATAATTCCATATATGAAATTAAATAGGCCAAATGAAGGTGAAGATAGTAGAGATAGTTGGAAATGGAATAGGAGAGGGCAAACAACCAAAAATGGGATATGAGAAGGAAACAAGGTTAGAAATAAAATGAGAGGATAGAGCTAAAAATTGGTGAGATTAGCATATTGATGAGGTTGAATGAAGTTGCTAGTAAAATATAATGAAGATACCAACGAAAATGGTGCAAAAACTCAACTTTTTCTAACTAAGAAGATGTAAAATGGGGGCATTTTAGTCCAAGAAATGCCCCTTGTTGAGTGGGAATAGAGCACATGATCAAGCATATGGGATGGGGGTAAAAGGAAGTTGAAACTTGGCTTGGGGTGAAGCAGATAGAAAAAATTGACAAGGGTATAACTTTTTCCCCAATAAAAGAACTAATTGCTCGAAATAAGTAATGATATACTAAAAATGACATTGCAATTCATGAAGAATTAGCTCTAAATGGCTAACTCGATTATCAATGAAACATCATAGGATTTGGGTGGATGGCGACTCCAAGCTAGCGATTAATCAGGTAATAGAAAAGTGCAATATTGTAGTTAGAGACACTCATATAGGATATTTCTCTCATACTTGCATTGTTTCAACAATAGTGGATTAGCCATGTTTATAAAGAGAACCAATTTGTTGATATGATGACTTACAAAGTAAGGAGTTTTAGAAAGCCCATATGTCAATTATGGATGTCATGAGAAAATTTGTTAAATAGACTATAAAGCCAATGTGTCTGTAAAAATTTTTGAGCAATTAGTAGTGTAGTCTTGGAGTGAGACCTTAAACTACTAAAAAGTGTATATGTATCACATAATCAATCATAATAGTTATCTCTCACTGCTTTTGACTTTGATTTTGAGCGAAAACAGAATTGGGTGAAATGATCTCTTTTGAACTTGGTGATGGGAGTGGCTTACTAGATTGACCAAAAAACCATCCCACAAATCAAAACTTAGGTGAACTGGGACCAGCTCAACTCCTTGACTAGGTTGATACTTTGCCTCCACAAATCCCACATGGAGGTTGGCACAATCTAGGTGAGTCAATTGCCTAACATAAAATGCCAAGCTTTCCCAACAAATTTGCACATTTATTCCTTATTAAATATCTGGATCTCAATCATGTGAACATATTAAATATTGGTATCTCAATAATAACTTTGTAGATTCCATGAATCCTCTCATGTCACCTCATGACTTGTAAACTCTCCCTATTATATGAATTTCAATACGGTATAAAAACTCTTGCGAGCCCCCAAGTAAAAGGTTTAAAATCTAAGTCCCCAAAATACCATATTTATCATTTTTCCTTCTTCACTATCTTGATTATCAGAAGATTTTCACTGGAGTTATCTATGACTTAAATTTATTTTGCAGGTAAAAAATTACATAGTGATCCAAAAGTTGAAATAAAAACTGAAATTAAAGTGTCACAAGTTTACGATTTATCACCTGTAACCATCCTCAACATCTAAATATTAATTAAAAAACAAACTAAATGCACTTTTGGATTTAAAGTGAGTCAGAGATTACCATGAGATCAAAATGTTAATTATGGTTTACTCATGCAAACACCAATTAACATGGATAACCCCTCTAAAAATTTTTAATTACATTAATATCCTTTTAGACCATTCCTTTTTGTGTTTATGTCTATCAAATTAAAATAATACATATTTTTCTAACAAAAGATGTATAAAATGATCAAAATAGATTTATATATATTTTTTTAAAAAGATTAAGTTTAGTTATATGTAAATCTATTTTAGCAATTTTGTAGAAAAGGCTAAACGCAAAAAGAAGAAAATTACTTAGAAGGGATGGACACCATTAAAAAATTTAAAAGAATATACACATTAATTCAATAATTTTAAAAGTACATACACGCAAAAAACCCTCTATAATTCTATTATCAAGTTTATGCTCATCATAACACAAATATAGAAAGTTAAGCTTAATAAGTGCTGCATCCAAAACAAGCGAGCTTGATCATGGTTAGTCTCATTTGAGCTCAGCCAGAGAATAGGACTCAATTGTTCATACCGACAAGCTGAGGTGGAACCAAACCAAAACTTGGGTTGCTAACCCAAACACAGTATGCAAAAACCGAACACTAACTCAAATCCGGACCCAAACCCAAGCCGGTTCACTCATTTTGGACGCAGAGAGTAGTGATGGTTGGAAGCATGCAAAGCAAGTGGGTGAGGAGGTTTTGTTGGTATCTTGGCACAAAACAAGTGGCATGGCCGATTCAACACTGGTCGAAACCAAATAGGTTTTGATGCCACCAGAACCTCTAAATCCACATCCCACTTTCCTCTTCAATGCCATTGTCACAATTTTGAGCTTGCACTTCACCAACAATGGGAGTTTGAATTCTTCAAGGCTCCACAGAAGGTAGGATTTTATTTCATTTCTTTTCTGGTCATTGAACGTTTTCTAGAGGGAAAAAAAAGAACTGACCTTGAGTCTAGGCAAATTCTGACCTACCCTGCAAGCAACGAGAGCATTGAAGAATTTCTGATTTGATCAGTTGATAGAAACTCATTACAAATTTGTGATTTCTTTAGTTATTTTTGGACCCATTTGACATCCATTTACAAGCTATGATTTTTTTTGTCATTGAAAAATCTGAGTTATGTAGGATCCAAAAGGACCATTGAAAATGCAACAATCATCAGGGCAAGCTTCGCAAAAAAGGCGGGGTCGCAGACGGAATACCGAAAAGCTTGAGGACTCATCTGCATCTTCAGCTTCAAGTGTTGAAAGCAAGATGAAAGTTTCACAATTAGTTGATCAAGTGACATCTCTTCACTCGTTCCCTCTCCTTTTTTTTTTTGTTTTAACTTCATCAAGTGTACATCGATCATCCTATTACGCGTGAATTGTGTTTGTGCTTTGATCTTTTTCTCTTTTTTTTTTAGGTTAAGCATATGATAGAGTGTTGCTTGGTGTCCTATGCAACAAAGGAAGAGATAGTGAAGAAGCTTGAAGAGGAAAACAAAATTGAGCCATGGTTAACTTTGGAAGGTATTTTTTTTTTCTGATTTTCTACCAATTATTTTTGTGAAAAATAATCTTTATTAAGTGAGTTTTGCATATGATGCAACACAACCCAATCAAGGAAAAAAATTCAGAAAGAAAAAAGCCCTTCCTTATGCTTTCATATCTTTGATATTCATTAACAGATAACATGAGAATTAGGGTTTTTGGCATTGCTGGATGATATAAAAAAAAAAAATTTAAGATAAAAATTTTAAAGTATGTGTCTGTAGTTTGAAAAGGTTAATCTTTATAATTACTACTATTATGTGTTAATATTTTTAGCAATCTAAGGCATCCTACCTAATAGGAATACAATTCTATAGAAAAAGGCAGATAAATAAAAATAGAAAACCATCACACCTCAAGCATTAATTTGACAGTTGTACTAACCTCTTATATGTGAGAAATCATTTATTCAAATATTACTAAAAAAAATTTAATGATAAATTTCAGTTGATCAGAAAAAAAAAATAAAACACCATCACACTTTCATATCTCTAATATTCATTAGTAAATAGCCTAAAAAATAGTTTTTTTTCTTGCTGGATGATATGGACAAATAAATTAAATATCCTTATTTAAAAGATTTGGAGTATATTTTTATATTTTGAGAGGATTAACCTGAACAATTGTGTTTTTTTTTTAATAACTCTAGGGCACAACATATAATGAGAGTGAATATATTTGAATTGAATCGGGTATTAATTACCCCAATTAGCATTATTTTTAATTAGCAATCTACTTATTTGCTATATATTCTTGAAAGGTATACTGTGGATGAACATAATATCCTTGTAGCTTAAATTAGATGATAATTTTTAATTTTTATTATATTTTTTTCATGATATTATCAATAAATATTTTTTAAACTGTTTTTTTTTTTTCTGTTTTTCAGTGTGGAGGAGGCTAGAAGCACAAAACCCTGCATTTTTCAATGCATATGATGCAAGGTTGGAGTTAGAAAGGCAAATTAAAATGTTCAACAACTTGCTTGAGCAGCAACAAGAACTAATGAAGAAGCTTGGTATTTTTTTTCTGATTTCTCATGATATTAATTTTTGATGCGAGGCAAATTTTAATTTCTGTTTAAATCAACTAAAATGTGTTCATTATCTAGGATTATTTGTAACTAAAGGGATTCTTTTGCATATTTCCCTCAGCAAAATCATGAACAAATATTTACTCCTTCAAAATTGGAATGTCTTGCAAATTTTAGATTTTTGGATGTTTTGCCTTCTTTTTTCCATATTTCCCAATTGTCATAAGACTTGACTTGACCATGGTTAAGTAAATTCTATTGTTAACCACAACGTCAGTTGCTGAAATTGACTTCAGCTTGCAGGTGACTATTCCAAATAAGAGGGGTGTATTTGCAAGTTTTTCATGACTCGAGAACTTTGAAGGTGCATAGATTTGTGGAACATTTACAAATATTTGAGGGACTTAACTGCAAAAACTTGTGACATCTGTTAAATGACTTGAAGGGTATATTTGCAGAAGGATATGGCGTAGGTGTATGTTATTAATAATTTTGGGATTCTGCAGGGATATATATGCAAAATAATTTCTTTCACAACAAATTTCAACTTTATAACTTTTTATTTACTCACAAGTTGTTTTATTCATTGTTTTTAGAACTTATTGATTGATTGATTTATTTATTTATTGTAATTTAGGCAGAGATTTCAGCTCCAATCAAGCTTTGAACAACCAAGTGAATTACGTAAACAAGTAAGTGCATCTTCTAATTATCTTTGGACAATTCCGTATAAGTCCTTGAAATTCCAAACAATTGCACATGCCTCACTAAAAACTCGGAGAAAACCAATTACCGGAATTTTCAAGGGCCGATATGTGATCCTCATGCCTAACACTTTGTTAAGTCTAAAGCTTATTCAAACTTGATTCATTTTGCATAGTCCTAGGACATGCATGAGGGGGATCGATCACAGTCGATTAACCGATTCAAGTTCTTCGAAGAAACTGCGCGAAGATAGTGGCGGATCGGGCGAAAATGAGGAGAAGAAGCCCAGGGAAAATGAAAATGTAGGAGAAAAGAGTATTAAGCTGGCAGAAATACCAAGAAGCTTCAGCCTTTCAGACTTGAATGAGTTGATAGATCATCTAGACTACTCTTTGTTTGATAACAAGTAGAGGTACTGTAAATTCTTTCTTTCCTTTTCCTTTTTGATATTTTATGTTGAGAAATAATCTTCTGAATTTAGTTACTAAAGAAATTATTATTGTAAAATATGCAAACTTTATATATTTTTATTTGTTTAAAGCTTCCAGAGAAATATTATGTTTTGCATGTAAATATTATATTGTTTAGTGGTATATATGAGAACAGCATTGTTTGCAATGGAATAATGTGCAATTTAATCAGATTAACTGAAGTTAGTGGATGTTATAGTCTTAACACACCTTCGCAACCAAGCCATACGCTTGATTAAAAAAAAATTTCCTCAAAAAATACAAAGTCATCTGCTTGAATAACAAAGTCATTAGGAAAATAGATATTTTTCA
The DNA here is from genome assembly GCA_005019695.1 of Trichopus zeylanicus subsp. travancoricus. Classification (NCBI taxonomy): domain Eukaryota; kingdom Viridiplantae; phylum Streptophyta; class Magnoliopsida; order Dioscoreales; family Dioscoreaceae; genus Trichopus; species Trichopus zeylanicus. The sequence continues at coordinate 19,047 of RXID01021867.1, forward strand.
TATAACCCCCTGAACCCTTGCATATTTGCATGCAAAGTCCCTCTAATTTGTGTTCCCGTATCAAAAAATCCCTGTAATCTTCACTGCATGTGCACATACTTCCTTGAACTAAGAAGAGCTAAAATGCAAGGTTAGCATCTAACTTGTCAAAAAAAAAAAAAAAAAAAAAGGGGGCTACACGCAAAAATGCAATGTTTACAAGGGCTCAAGTGCAAACATCCCTCAACAAAAAAAATGGAGAAAATGCAGGTAGGCCAAGAACAGTTAGGGTAGCTATAGTTAGTTGCACCACTATTCTTCTTCTTCTTCTTCTTCCCCTCTCTCATCCATTTCTCTCCTCCAAGCTCTTCTCGCCATGGCCCGCGGCCCGTCTCCGATGATCCCTCTCCTTCTTCTTGGAGCCCTCGGGCTCCTACTGAGCGGCCCGGAGATAACCAAAGCATCATATCCCATTCCAGAGCTGGAAGATTCCACAGCCGTCGTCTCTCTCCTTCTCGTCATCTCCATAGCTTCCCTTTTCCTCGTTAGCTTCGCGAGCGGCATAATCGTGATCCCGGTGGCGTTCTTGCTCGCCATAGCGCTGCTCGGCGGTAAGCTCGTGGCTCCTCTGGCTCTTATCGTGGCGGTTCACTTCATTGGAAGAGGGTTTCCTTCTTCTTCTTCTTGGGAGAATTCGGTTTTAGATGAGGAGGTTGGGCAGGAGGGTGGCGGATGGGAGGGTTTAGGGTTTGGTTGTTTCATTTTGATGTTGCTTTTTGTTATGCTCTTCGGATTATTCAGTGAGAGCAGCGGTTTTGGGTGGGTTTTTATGGCCATTCTCGGGCGCCGGGCCGGCGCGGCGCGAGCAGGGAGGAACAGGAGGGAGGGTGGCGGACGGGGAGAGGACCGGGTACGGAGATTAGGTGTGGTGACCACAAAGGTCGGACGAGGGGGAGAAGTGAGCGGGAGAGGGTCGGGGGGAAAAAAGGGAGGAGCCGAGGGGGAGGGAAAGAAGGGGGGAAAAATAAACAGGGGCACGGGGACCGGCGATGCAGTGGGAGGGATAGGAAATTCCTAAAAAGGGAACGGGGCACGCGCCACGCCTGGCGCCAATAGGGACAAATCGAAAGGGGGGGAAAGAGCCGGGGAGGGATAAAAAAAACCATTGCTGAAGAGTGGGCTCAAAGAAAAAATGTGGTCGGGGTTGGTTGGTTTAGATTTAAAAAACCGGGAAATATTTTCAAGCGTTTAAAAAAATTGTAAATAAGAAATATTTGATATTTATAAACTAAGTCCCTTTGAATATTTTATCTCATAACTAAGTCCAGATATAATATTCTTTAAATAAAAATTTATCCAAAGGGATTACAATATTTAAATATTTTATAAAATAAACCCTTATAAGAAAATTAAATTACCAAATTTAATATTTTACACCATTACAAATAGACCCCTTGAATATATTATTTATTTAACTAAGTCCAAACTTTTATCGTTTTTAAATACTTTTACAAAAAAATGTTGAAAGTTATTAAAACTAAAATTTAAATTCAAGTTTTACTCATCTAATATGACAAATAAACCCTCACATTATTGTTCATTTAACATAAGTCCAATTTTATCAATACTTTTATAAAAATTTCACAATATTGATGTTTTCAAAAATTAAAATTTCAAATTATAAATTTAAAATTTTTTTATTTACAAATAAACCCATTGAATATTTTTATTTACAAATAAGTCCAAAATTTTATCATTTTTAAAATAGAATTTTACAAAAAATATATTGAAGGTTTTAAAACTTAAAATTACACATTACAAGTTTAATATTTATGCAATTAAAAATATACCCCTTGAATATTTTTATTTATAAATAAGCTTAAATTTCATCATTTTTAAAATAAAATTTTACAAAAAGAACATTGAAGATTTTGAAATTTAAAATTTCAAATTACAAGTTATATTTTATATTTATAAATACAACTCTTGAATATTTTTTTATTTTATTAAACATAAGTCTATAATTTTATTTATTTTTTACATAAGGAATTTTACAAAAAAAGACATTGAAGGTTTTTAAACTTAAAATTTCAAATTATAAGTTTAATATTTGTACATTTATAAATAGACCTCTAAAACATATTTATTTATAAATAAGTCCAAATTTATTATTTTTTAAATAAAATTTTACAAAGAAGACATTGAAGGTTTTTAAACTTAAAATATGAAATTACAAGTTTTATATTTGTACATTTACAAATAGACCCCTTGAATATTTTTATTTATAAATAATTCTAAATTTTTATCATTTTTTAAATTAAATTTTACAAAAAAGACATTGAAGGTTTTAAAACTTAAAATTTCAAATTATAAATTTAATATTTGTACATTTAAAAATAGACCCCTTTTACTATTTATTTTAAATAAATCGAACTTTTATTCTTTTTACATAAACTTTATGAAAAAAGACATTCAACGTTTTAAATTTTAAAAATTTTTTATAATATAAATTTAATATATGTCCATTACAAATAGACTCTTGAATTATTTTTGTTTATATTTAGACTATTTAATTACTCAAATCAAATATCGACAGAGTCTATTTATAAATGTACAAATATTAAACTTGTAATTTGACATTTCAAGTTTTTAAACTTGAAATATCTTTTCTGCAAAACTTTATTTTAAAAATAATAAAATTTAGGCTTATTTATAAATAAAATATATTTAAGGAATTTATTCATAAATATAAAAATATTAACTTGTAATTTGAAATTTTAAGTTTTTAAACCTTCAAGATCTTTTTTATAAAATTTTATTTAAAAAAGAT
>RXID01021867.1:21875-170411 GCA_005019695.1 Trichopus zeylanicus subsp. travancoricus
ATAAAAAAGACCTTAAATATTTTAAATATTGTATAAATAAATCCTATATAAGAAATATTTGTATATTTACAAATAAGCCCCTTGAATATTTTATTTATAAATAAGTCTAAATATTAATATTTTTCAAATAAAAATTTACAAAAGGACCTTAAATATTTTAAATATTTTACAAATAAATCCTATATAAGAAATTATATTACAATTTTAATATTTGTATATTTACAAAGAAGCTCATTGAATATTTTTATTTATAAATAAGTCTGAACTTTATTAGTTTTTAAATAAAATTTTACAAAAAAGAGTTGAAGGTATTAAAACTTAAAATTTTAAAATTCAAGTTTAAGATTTGTATATTTACAAATAAACCCCTCAATATTTTATTTATAAATAAGTCCAAATTTTATCAGTTCTTTTAATAAAATTTCACAATATTGATGTTTTCAAAAATTAAAATTTTAAATTACAAGTTTAATATTTGTATATTTACAAATAAACCCATTGAATATTTTTATTTATAAATAAGTCCAAAATTTTATCATTTTTAAAATAAAATTTTACAAAAAATATATTGAATGTTTTAAAACTTAAAATTACAAATTACAAGCTTAATATTTGTATATTTATAAATAGACCCCTTGAATATTTTTTTATAAATAAGTCCAAATTTCATCATTTTTAAAATAAAATTTTACAAAAAAGATATTGAATTTTGAAACTTAAAATTTCAAATTACAAGTTTAATATTTATATATTTATAAATAAACTCATTGAATATTTTTATTTATAAATAAGTCTAAATTTTATTATTTTTTAAATAAAATTATACAAAAAAGACATTGAAAGTTTTAAAACTTAAAATTTTAAATTACAAGTTTAATATTTATACATTTACAAATGGACCCCTTAAATATTTTTATTTATCAATGAGTCCAAATTTTATTATTTTTAAAATAAAATTTTATAAAAAAGATATTGAAGGTTTTAAAACTTAGAATTTGAAATTATAAATTTAATATTTGTATATTTATAAATAGACCGGTCAAATATTTTTTGTAAATAAAAATTTTATAAAATTTGGAGTTCCTCTACTCCTCCAAATCAACACCGAATGTCTACTCTTTCTCATCCTCCTCCTCCATCTCCGCGGCCTATGCCATCACCTTCCATCGAAGCTCCATTGGGAAGTCAGGGACTGCATGCCGCTGCAGCCTCCTAGTCGTTCGCACCACCCACAGCAAATTCAAGCGGAAAAAGCCCCACGTCAATATTAGCACCATCGAGAATGTCAACCACGGCAAGACGACCCTCATCGCCATGCTCACCATGGCCCTTAACTTCATGGGAAACAACGCTACCAAAAAGTATGATGAGATCGATGCCGCGTCGAGGAGCGGGCCCGTGGCATCACCATCAATACCGCCATCGTTGAGTATGAGATGAAGTCCCACCATTACGCTCATGTTGACTGCCTTGCCCACGCCGACTATGTGAAGAACATGATTATCGACACAGCTGAGATGGACAGCGCCATCCTTGTCATCTTCGGCACCAACAGGCCGATGCCGCTGACCAAAAAGTATATTCTGCTTGCGAAGTAGCTCGGGGTTTTGCCGAACATGGTCGTCTTCCTTAACGAGCAGGACCAGGTCAAATATTTTTTGTAAAATTTTATTTAAAAAATAATAATTTTGGACTTATTTATAAATAAAAATATTTAAGGGGTCTATTTGTAAATGTACAAATATTAAACTTGTAATTTAAAATTTAAAGTTTTAAAACCTTCAATGCATTTTTTGTAAAATTTTATTTTAAAAATAATAAAGTTTAGACTTATTTATAAATAAAAATATTCAAGAGATCTTTTTGTAAATGTAAAAATATTAAGCTTATAATTTGAAATTCTAATTTTAAAACTTTCAATATATTTTTTGTAAAATGTTATTTAAAAATAATAAAATTTAGACTTATTTATAAATAAAAGTATTCAAGGAGTCTATTTATAAATGTACAAATATTAAACTTATAATTTTATATTTTAAATTAAAAAACCTTCAATGTCTTTTTTGTAAAATTTTATTTTAAAAATGATGAAATTTAGATTTATTTAAAAATAAAAATATTCAAGGGATCTATTTGTAAATATATGAATATAAAACTTATAATTTTAAATTTTAAATTTTAAAACCTTCAATATATTTTTTGTATAATTTAATTCCAAAAATGATAAAATTTTAGACTTATTTATAAATAAAAATATTCAATGGGTTTATTTGTAAATATACAAATATTAAACTTGTAATTTAAAATTTTAATTTTTGAAAATATCAATATTGTGAAATTTTATTAAACGAACTAATAAAATTTGAACTTATTTATAAATAAAAATATTTGAGGGGTTTATTTATAAATATATAAATATTAAACTTGGATTTTAAAATTTTAAGTTTTAATACCTTCAGCTCTTTTTTGTAAAATTTTATTTAAACACTAATAAAGTTTGGACTTATTTATAAATAAAAATATTTAAGGAACTTATTTCTAAATATTCAAATATGAAATTTGTAATTTAATTTCTTATATAGGATTTATTTGTAAAATATTTAAATTATTTAAGGTCCTTTTTATAAATTTTTATTTGAAAAATATTAATATTTGGACTTATTTATAAATAAAAATATTCAAGAGGCTTATTTGTAAATGTATAAATATTTCTTATATAAAATTTATTTATAAAATATTTAAAATATTTAAGGTCCTTTTTATAAATTTTATTTGAAAATATTAACATTTAGACTTTTTTATAAATAAAAATATTCAAAAGATTTATTTGTAAATATTTTAGAGAAAGAGTGGAGTATGAAAAGTTAAATTTTTTAAGAATTTAGTTTTGAAATTATAAAGGATAAAAATAAATTTTTTGAAAAAAAGTTTGATTAAATAACAATTAAAGAGTTATAGGTAATAAATTTTAAAAAAAAGAGAGTACAGGTAATTATCGAAATCTCGGGAGATTTTTAATAAATAAGAAAAATCTCAACACCGTGTAGGTAAATATCCTTTGATTTAATTAGGAGTGCGCAATTGGTCGGTTTGGTAGAATTGAACTAAAATTTGAACCCAATCAAATTTTTTCGGTTATCTAAATAAGAATCGTACTGATCGATTTTCGGTCTATGAATCAAAATATTTGATTTTTTTTTTTTTTTTTTTAGAATGGATACATTCCAAGAAACCTCATTTGCAAAATAACCAACACAATTAAACAAACTCGATTAAAAATTAATTGTCGTGTGACTGAGTCTCGGAGAGAGATTTTGGGGCAAGTCGGGTTCAAGGACGATGAAGAAAGCAGAGAAATCGAAGCTCGTCGTGAAACTATTTCGGTTCGATTCGATCCATCAATTCGTTTGGACCGTTGAATGCTTCATACTCCTAATTTCTTTCTTGGGTCTTTTTGCAAGAAAACATTCAGGTGTAATTTGTAATCAACCAAACGTTAGGGGCGTAAATGTAAAATGCCCATCTTGTGACAACCGAACCCGACCCGACGACAAGAGCCCGCACGTTAAGCAATCCAAAGAAGCCCCGACCGGCTGGCAACAGCTTGAGCCTTGAAGCCGAATTTTCGGAGAAAAATTTTGAAAAAAGAAAAGAAGAAAAGGACCACGTGTCCTTTTTGTCTCCTCGTCTTCATCAAAAACGCAATGTGTTGGCATCTCGCTCATCTTGATCTACACCGATTTTCTGTCCTCTATTTAATTGCGACGAAATTCCCCGGCGCGTGATCCGCGCAAGGTCCGAGAACATTTTACTGGTTTTGTCGCTATTTTTCAATTATTTTTTCATCATTGCTGCTCTCCGAAGTCCTGTTCTTGCTCCTGTGCTGTAGATTCAGTTCTGGATTTCGATTTTTATGGTTTCTGAGTCGATTGAGGTCTAAACCTCAAGTTTCTAGTTCTGATTGGAGCATGAGGAGTGTAAAGTTTGGATTTTTATAGCAGATGATCTGTGTACACTTGCACCACTCCATTTCCAAATGGTTAGCTCTTCTGATATCTCTGCTTGTTCGATGTTTATTGGATTAATTGATGGATTGAATGAACTCTAGGGCTTTAGTGGCAAAGGAAGCTTTTTGGCTGCCATGTTCTTGTTTGAGTTTTGTGAAGATCATTTATCGACCTAAAATATAAGCTGCGGGCTTGTTGTTTATGTAGGAGAGGTATCAGGCGTGTATATTTTTAAGTTTTTATACTATACAGTGTGAATAGAAAAAGCGCTCAGGTTTCTGACTGGAGTTGGATTTGGTATGAAACACTAGCTGGACCCCTGTTTTTCATTAAGAAATGACAGCCAGTGGGTGCATTTTTCTGATTATATTCCATTAGATATCTTTTAAAACATTCCTGATTTTTTTCTTTGGAGTTGTTTGTTGTTGTAGTATTACTTCAGCTGTGTGGTCATTTTGATTGTATTTGAGTATTTCTGTGATCAAAGTTTTTATTTTTGAAAGTAATCTTAGGATGGTGCATGACATGAAATGATTAGAGATGAGGCCCTGGCACTAATCCTTGACACATTTAGATCCCACTAGATTTACATTCATCATAGCATGATTAATAGGCTCCTTTCTTTTTGACCAGAAACTGAAATTTTTATGATGCTTTGTTCAATGGCTAAGGAGCACCAGAGAATAGTTTGAATTTATTTTAGAATCAACATGGATGATACAGATTGTCTCATTGTCCATCTGGACAGATGGCTGTTCTTTTTTTCTTTTTTTTTTTTTTTTTTTTGCAGCTCTCGCTCTATGTCCTTGTACATACTAATGTTTTACATTCATTTTTTTGAGCATTGGGACATTTAGCCCTGAAAATCCTCAGCTCCTCTTGATTCTTTCATAGTTTTGGTCAATGTTATAGCAGACCAATAGGCTACAAGTATAAGTACAAGAAATTGTCTTATTGCACCATCAAAGAAAGTTTCTAGCAAGGCAATAACTTTGAAGTACTGTGGAAGTAGAATTATATATTAGTGATGTTATTTCTTTCCAACTATATATGTTTTGTTTGACTACATGCAAAATTCACCATATCATGATCTTTCATCTTAGAGTCGACCTATTTCAAATTTCCTCAAAAGCTCTATATTGGCAAAATAAATAACTATTTAATTTCTATATCATGCCAAGTTTCTTGACTAAACTATAGTCTTTTATACTGTAACAATCATGATAAGCAAGCCTTGAGGAAAAAACAAATATAACAATAATAATTTTAAGAGTTTACATTTGCCTGAGAGCTTCTTTTGACCCATTTTTCAACCTTTTTCTTCATTAGATCCTAAAAATCTTCTTGTTGCAAACTGTACTATTAGATCCTTAAAATCTTCTTGTTGCAAACTGTACTATCTATCTGAGTCATTTAATATTTTGATTTCAACTTTAGTTGCTCCCTTCTTTATCTGATTACATAATCTTATTCTCTTTTGCTTTGCTATTCTGTTTAAGTTGATTGCTAGAAATAATGGCATTTACACATGCAAAAGAATTCACCAATTTGGCGACAAACTGACAGAGAAACTTGAGATTTGCAGGATTGGTGAGTAATTCCAGCTGTACTACTCATACATATATCAGAACTCATGACCTGAGGAAGACTTTGATACCAAAATTATTGAAGTCTTTTCTCTTTAAGACCCTGAAAAATATAATAATAATGTTAAGTGTTAATGATCAATGTCAAGCCAGTTTGCATCATAGAAATACTAAATCATTGGCATTAGCATATGACTTTCAGATTGCGTCTGACAAAGTTTGATGCAATTCATGAACATGCCATATATGGGCTTCTTACAATTGTTTCCCTTAGAGTTCTTTCTGAACTTCTCCTATTCTAACAGAGCTATTGCATCTGATTCTAAAACATTGACTTGACTACTTTTTCAAATAAACTTGTGATATTGTGTACATTTCATGGTTTCTTATTCTCAAACCATCCGAAGTAAATTTAATTCAATATTTGGGTGCAGAAATTGAGGAAGACACCAAACACTCCAAGATCTTGCATTCTTATGGGAGACTATACTGGTCCTGAATGCCAAGGCCTCGGTGATGGTTCTCCTAGATTAGACTACTCTCAGAGGAAGGTTTCAATCATACCACTTGTCTTCCTGATCTTTTATGAAGTATCTGGTGGCCCTTTTGGAATAGAGGATAGCGTTCATGCAGCTGGTCCCCTCTTAGCCATTCTTGGTTTTCTTGCATTCCCATTCATATGGAGTATCCCAGAAGCATTAATCACTGCAGAGCTTGGCACCATGTTCCCAGAGGATGGGGGATATGTTGTTTGGGTCTCATCAGCTCTGGGCCCTTTCTGGGGCTTTCAGCAAGGTTGGATGAAGTGGCTCAGCGGTGTCATTGACAATGCTCTTTACCCAGTTCTCTTTCTGGACTATTTGAAGGACACTTATCATATTTTAGGCAGTGGCTTGCCAAGAATTCTTGCAGTGTTGATCTTGACAGTTGCACTAACGTACATGAACTATAGAGGCTTGAGCATCGTTGGCTGGGTAGCTGTTCTTCTTGGCATCTTCTCACTCCTTCCTTTCATTTTTATGGGTTTTGTGGCTATTCCAAAACTGAAGCCCTCTAGATGGTTGGTAGTTAACACAAAGAAAGTCAACTGGAGTTTGTTCCTGAACACACTCTTCTGGAATCTCAATTACTGGGACTCGATCAGTACTTTGGCCGGTGAGGTTCATAACCCAAAGAAAACTCTGCCGAAGGCTCTCTTTTATGCGCTAATTTTGGTAGTGGCTGGATACCTGTATCCACTTCTTATTGGCATAGGAGCTATTCCACTTGATGAGAGTCAGTGGAAAGATGGCTACTTCTCTGAGATTGCAATGGCAATTGGTGGCGTATGGTTGCGAACTTGGCTGCAAGGCGCTTCAGCATTGTCCAACATGGGGATGTTCATTGCTGAAATGAGCAGCGATTCCTACCAACTTCTTGGAATGGCAGAGAGGGGGATGCTCCCTGCTTTTTTCAGTAGGAGATCCTGGTACGGAACTCCTCTCATTGGGATCTTGTTCTCTGCTTCTGGCGTAATTTTGCTGTCTTGGATGAGTTTTGAAGAGATTGTAGCTGCAGAGAACTTTCTCTACTGTTTCGGAATGCTCTTGGAGTTTGTAGCTTTTTTAAAGTTAAGGAAGGAGCACCCAACTGCATCTCGACCTTACAAAATACCTCTTGGAACAGTTGGTTGCACTCTGATGCTTATTCCTCCCACAGTTTTGATATTTGTAGTTCTGGCATTTGCTTCAGTTAAAGTCATGGTTGTGAGCCTAATCGCCCTATTTATGGGGTTCATGCTGCAACCCGGTCTGAAGTATGTGGAGAAGAAGCAGTGGCTGAGGTTCTCAGTTAGTCCCATCCTTCCCAGTTTTGGTGAGAACGAAGCTGCAGTTGAACCTCTCATGGCATGAATGCACTCAATGGCTTGTTGGTGATGAGTTGCTGTTTGCATATTCGACAATGTTCCTCAGTATTAGAATCTCTAGATAGATTTTCTGCATATCATGCAACTGTAATTATTCTCTTCATGTTGCTCTCCGAGATCTCTTAACTTGTATCCTATGAAGTCTCTAATTCAGCAAAAATGATTTGAGCGTCCTTTCTCGTATTCTCATTTGATCTGAAGTAGATGGAATTTGACTTCTTTCACAAAAACATATGCAACAAATCCTAGATATTGGACATTATTACAGTAAGTAGATAATTAAGGCATCATTTGATTTCAGATCAGGATTAAGATTATTTTATCATGATTGGTCCATCATTCAAATACCAAAAATTTGATCAGACTAATATCATATATTTTACTTTAATTTAAAAAATAAAATTACTAAAATGTTTTTGTCTTTACACATTCTCACTTACCTTCATTCGTAGCTTATTCCTTTTCCCATTGCCATCCTCCTCGCCCTTGAAGTTATATATAATTTTTTGGTCTTGATCAAGGCTATGGCGGCTGCGCAAGCTCGGATCTACAACTGTTCTTGAGCGCAGCTAGTAGATCCAGCCTAGTACTCAACTTCATCATTGCGACATCCTCCTTTGCTTTGAATCCAACCGATCCCCGGCCTCTGCTGCAACCTCGTCCCAATCAAGCCCGATTCTGGGCGTCATCACACCGCCACCATCTCTAGATCATCCCTTGCAAATTGGCTTGTGCACAATTTTCAGGTAAGCAATGTTGGTCCACTCTAATGCTTCAATGGTTTTTATACTTGTGATTGAGTTGATGGTAGTACCAGTTTTTTTTTTTTTTTTTTTTTTGCAAAATGGCTATTAGGGTCGAAAAATTATTCATCGGCTCAAACACAGCTTCGAGTAGCAAAAAAGACACAACCACTTAGTTAGATGTTTGAATGCATCAGAAAAAAGTTGTCTTTTGAAACTTTGGATGAGCTATTATTCTCACAACCAAGCAAGAGATTTCACAGAGATGGTTTTCTGCAAAATCTATCATCAACAAGATCAAAACTACTGATCAAACTTCTTCAAATTACCTAATCTAAATTTAGTATGATGTTCTTGTAATCTACAAATTTGATCTTGTTGTTGTTGAGTATATGTAGATTTCTCTATGAGTTAGTTGTTAAGTATATCATGATTGTGTTGTTAGAGTAAATATTTTTGTTAATTGGTTGTGTTTTGCCAGTTAATGTCATATTTTTGTAAGATATTCTGGATTTATGTTTTGTTTTAAATTATTCATATTTTATCCATTTGTTTGGAGAGTTGAATTTTCTGAAGGTAAAGGTCTAATTGTAGGCAATCCAATCAGAACTAAGGATTTGAACCAAACTTAAATTCCAAACTACTCATCAGTTCATCACATTTCTTGATTATCAACTATAAAAAACTTGCCTTACATAACAAGCTGTGAGTAGGCTAACTCTAGATTTCACTTAAACTAGAAGACTGTGCAATTCATAACAAGCTGCTAGAACTAGAAGACCAACTTAATCCTATCGATTCACAAACTAAAGTAAAATGTGAGTAGGGTGGCTCTCAATTTCACTTGAAGTTAACAAGCTCAAGATGCTAGATATGAAAAAAAGAGAAACATGGGATCCAAGCCTGTTTTAATTCAGAAATAGTTACGTTTCAAAACTAAATCATTTTTTGAAAAACATGAAAGCCAAAAGTATGAATTTAGTGCATTCTAAAGGAACATATCTTTAGCAGCATTATAACCCATATCGTGGTTGTCCTACTCTAGGAGTTTGCTAACAATGAACAAACCATGCCATCAATATTAGCATTAGCAGCAATTGTGGAAGCAGGTGCATGCAATAAATAAGTTTCTAATAAATAAAAAAATCATAGTCAACTACTCAACAAGAAATAAGGAATTACAATAAGAAAAACCTTCAGAGCATTCTCTTTAAACTTGGACTCCTATCTTCTCATTATCATTAGAAGTTTGAATTTTGCCTAGTTCCCTTGTTGTATACAAGAGAGAAACACCACCATCTACGGAAATAGTATGAGCTACATCACTTGTCCATGCTCTTTGAGCTGTCTTGTAAAAATAAAACATTGCTAATAATATTTACTCTCCAATTCAAACATTGTCTATTAGCTTACTTGGAAGCTTTCTTGTAAAAGTTGAAGCTTAATTTATACATCCATAAAAATTCTATGTGGGACTTTTAGCTGGCATACATAAAAGTGTAATCATAAAAATCCTAATGTCAAACACTTTGTAGAATTGTTACCATTATAGTCGAATATCGTTATGATGAAACGATTTTGGTGTTATTATGTTTGCATTCCTTGGGCTGAAACAATGCTTTACTTCTTGTGATTAAAGTATAGGAATGGATGCTTAAAATCCATCAATTCGGCGAAGCCCTCAAACGCAATGCAAGGGGAAGTCAATTCAGTAAGCCAAATAGTCTTCTAACATACGACGATCCCCAAATTGGACCACAGATGAGGACACTTTATTTGTTCGATTGCTAATGGAGAAACATGTTAATGGAAGAAACAAAGATGAAAATTTTAGAAAGTAATCTTGGAATAGAGTTGTGGAAAGATTCAATGAATTATATGTCGTGTCATGTGATGTAGAGCAAATGAAGGCTGGATGGAAGAGATTGAAAGAAAGGTATAATGACTTTCAATTTATGAAGAACAAGAGCGGATGGACGTGGAATTATGACCACCACAGGCCAACAACAGGAGATTTGGAAGTGATGAAGGATTTTTTTCATGGGGTGCCACACTCTACGTTATAATTATGGAAAGAGCATGCAAAATTCTATTTCTAATATTCTTTATTTTTTCTTGAAGCACAACCCGCAATATAAAAATGCTTGGTTTGATGGTTTTCCTCAGTTTTTTGATGTAGAAATGATAGTGAAAAGCTCAATTATGATGGGAATGTGGATGCATTCATCAAAAAGTGCACCTGAAGCATCACTACCACGAGAGGGATTTGATTCAAGCGATTCACCAATGAGACAAAATACTGATGTCGATGACTACTCAACCAATCATACCGCTTGAAGGAACTTGCTTCATGGTGAGGACCATAGTTTTGGGCCATGTGGGAAACGCTCTCTTGAAGCATTGGATGGTAGTAGTGGAAAAAAGCAGCAAGAAACATAGTGAAGAGTTAATGAGAAATACTATAAGCAAACCTACAAAACATATTAATCATGAGAGGTTAGATAGGTGGATGGATATTATGGAGAAAAAGTATGATGTTTTGAATGAAATAATTCTAAAAAGTTTCCATAGTGGAGAGGAACAAACTGAATACAACTCTAAGAAGGCCAAGTACTTGGACAAATTGTTCAGCTTTAGTTTTTTGTCTGGTCCAAACAGATTGAAATGCGCTGAATGTCTGAAGGATTCATGACAACAAGATTATTTTTTGCAAGAGGAGACCTGGATGGACTGAAATTATAGGCCAACTTGTGAATAAGTGAATTAAATGCAAACCACAAAGCAGAGGTTGGTAGATTGGGTGGATCATCCACTATATACAAACAATGAGACAATACATTTACAACTAATCATACCAACCCACTCAATAATCAGATAAGTTTGAGTAGGTTGTCAGATGATTAGCCATGTCAGGCATGAGTCCTTCTTTATTAAGGTGATTTATTTTCATTTATCATTTACTTCTTTATCATCATCATTATTACTCGTAATTTATAAATTTGACCACTTTTACGATAATTAAATACCACATGGTCTACCTACTCTTAAAATGTGACAATGTATAAAGCCACAAACATGACCTATCACTTAAACATGATGTGTAATTATGAAAGCTATGTGATATGTGATTTTTTATTGGAACTTTTCTAATGTGTATTGTCGTGTCAATGAGCTTGTATGTTATTTGACATTATTCTAATTATTGAACATGTGAAGACTCATGTCTTTAACTTTGTATACCGTCTCTATTTGTTATAACTGTTGGACATGTGACAATTGTAACTATTAGATATATGACGACTCATGTCATTGAGTCTATATATCTTGTGAGTTCATTGAGTCTATATAACTGTTGGACATGCGAGGAATGATATTTTCAGACATTTAGAATTGTGTCATACATGTTTCTATAACTTACTAGATTGCTAGTTAAATGGGGGAGAATCGTGTCCACAAGTAGAGATTTTTTTTTTACTCGGTTGCTTGTAGGGTATCTAACAGAGACTTGCAACTAGTCTTCCAACACCTTGCAGAGACGATAAGCAGGTACTTTAGTATTATCTTGCAAGACATGATCTTACTAAAAAATAACTATATACAATTATCGCCTGATGATGCTTTGGTCTATCCCGCGGTTTTAAATGGAAGAGAAACGTATCTATACTTTAAGGTAAGAAAATGACTTATAAAGTTCTCAAAGCAATGCCAAATTAAAACCCTAACATTTGAATTGTTTCATTATAAGATACACTCGGTGCAATAGATGACATGCATATACCTGTGATTGTGAATTGAGAAATAAAACTTTCATTTCGAGATAAACATGATTTGCTTACTCAAAATGTTATAGCAATTATGTCTTTTGATATAAGATTATTGTATAATTGTAGCGGTTGGGAGAAATCTGCGATAGACGCATGAGTCTTACGAGAATATTTAGCACGAGACGATTTCTCTGTCTCCGAAAGTGAAATTTGTGTATTTGCTTTTTGTTAAACACGAATTAAAAAATTTGTAATGCTAATGATAGATTATTTTTACATAAATACTATCTTACGAATGTTGGTTATGCTAACGCTAGCTGTAATATGCAAGACTCTCAGCCATGCCTTTGCTCCACCTCGTTCGCAGCCGCTGTGGAGTCAGGTGAATATGGAAACAAATCCTCACCAACAAGTTAATATACTTAAGGCAAAATAGTTTAGAAAAAATTTGAAGTATTTACTAAGTAGATTAGCATCTAAACACTAAAATTTTGACCCGACTATCTTTTTAAATTTTAATTTTAATTATAAATTTAATTCTAATTTTGATCCCAAATCAGACGGTACCCAAATGAGCTGAGTTTCTATTGGGCAAGCCAACGTTGACCTAATTCTCAGTAACAGTGAATCGTCTACTGTTTAACTCAGTGTAGGGGGCGCATAAAGTGAAAACTTGGGATGAGCAGAAGGATGTCGGAAAGGAATCTTTTTGGCCGTCGTGAGGCCACACAGAAACTTGGGATGCACAGGTCTTTTCTTTATTTTTTGGTGTTGCAAACGAGCAAGCGAAGAGTACACGCAGGTCAGTTGTCCCCAAATGTTAGTGTCATGATCATTGTCTTTCTCCACTCTTGACCAAGAATTCTCGAATGGTATTGTCATGGACTTCGCTAATGTACTTAGAACAACAGTTTGGACACTTAAGAGTCCAGCAATGCTGCAGCACCTAATTAAAGAGGACAAAACCGAAGTGTTTGGCTGTTAATGAAGGAATATTTGGGAGCTGATAAAGAAATGGCACATAACAGATTCAATATAGATTTAGACATCAAGATTACTTAATTTTCCTATATGAAAATGCACAATAAACATCCATAGCCGGTTAATCACAAGTCCTAAGAGCTTCATCTATTTTTATTGAATTTCCTCTCTAAAAATTCAATAAAACATTCTAGAGTTTAATTTGTGTCATATGATTATGTTATTGATCAAACTATGGTTATAAAAGCAGATGGAAGTGATTAATGATAACCATCTGCTTTCAAAATTAATTACACCTATCTCCTCGAGATTCAAATTCATTAACAGATATTTGTCAATAATATCATCTTCTGAACAACAAAAATAACTTGCTAATCGGAGTTCAATAATAGAGGAATATGTTCTTGCTCATAGAAAATAGGAATAGGAGAGACCGTTTTTGTCTACATGGTCCTCGTGTAGCAGAAGTTCGTTCTCCTGCCGAAATTATGATTATGAAAGGAGTCTATGCTAATGAACTGGCAAAAAAGAGAGCATTAGCTGTAATAATTGAAGTATATGAGACAATGGAAGCCGGCCAGATTGATGTATTTGCAAGATAAAACAAGTAAGAGCAGTCTATTTTTCACAATTTTTCATCAATTTCTTATGATTCATATCGTCAAACACCAATTACATTAAAGAAGTTCATGTCTTCTTCTTTTCTTCAAGCGTTTGTTTCGATTCATCACGTTTACTTCATTTTGCCGGCTGTTTCGATTTCATTATTCATCAGATTTTCATACAAAAAAAATATAATTATGAAAATGTTTTCTGAGTTTGTTTCTGCTCTTGCTGAAGTTCATATTCTGTGACAGTAACTTGTCTTTTCAAGTTGTATTTTAAGCGTGTTTCGAATCTCGCCGGCAGCATCAAGAACTTGTTCTTCAGATTCTGAGACTTTTTCAATCAAAATTAATATTCATGTTTTAAATAAAATCCAATAAGAAAATGATGATTTATATGCACTACTGCATTTGAATTAGATCTTCAGAAACTGGATGAAACTGCAGCAAACATTTCCACATGGACTGCAGCCAAGCATTGAAAAGCACGGTTCTACTGATCTAATAAATTCTGTTATCAAATACTAATTTCTGACTCTGGTTATCAAATTTTCTAATTTCGACTGACGATGGTGATTGTAAAGTCAGACTGAAAAATGGGAAGAACGTTATGTAAAACTAGGTCTCTTTCCTGTGTTTTTCATCCATAAATATCATTTCACTATGTCTATTGGCATAAATTATGCAAGGGTTTCCCTCGAGGAATTTGTCTTTTAAATATGCATATACAAGTCTACAAATGCAAAACTTTACATAGAAAATGACTACTATGTGCGTAAAGATCATTTTCTATGTAACGTCATCTAAGATAATTAGATTTTCTTTGAAAATTACTGAGAGATTACCAGAAAGGAATTCCAATCAAAGATCCAACATGATCTGGAAATCCTAATCAAAGATTTAACATGATTCTGTGTTCCAAAATTAGTTATTTCTAATTTTGGATCTTTTTTTACTGATATTTAATCTTATAAATTTTGGAATTTTGTATATTCAACTTCACAAATATTGAGATTTTGTACGTTCAATCTCATGAATTTTAAAATTCTGTTATGTTATATATATTAATGAATACTTGATATCTCTATTTAATTGACAGTGTTTGAATCGATTTTAGTTAAAATTAAATTTAATTAAAATTTAATCAGGATAAAGATTTGTACACCACTAAAATATAATTGGAATGCACTGAATTAATCGATCACTTAGTAAATCAGTCATCGTCACAAAATCAAATCTTCATTCATATTTACTAATATTCGAAACTCTAATTTGGGGTCGTGATCAATTTTATCATTTATAATAAATTAATAGATTTGAATGAATACAATCAAATCTTTGCATCTCCCCTCACACAGGCCCAAATAGCCCTTCTCCCAAGAGCTCCTTCAGCTTGCCTCCATCCTCTTCTCCTTCTCTGGCCTATCTCCCCCTCACAAGGTTCTACTCCACACTTGCGGTCATCCGCAGCCTCGCTTATCTCCATCGTGTCCACGCCGTCTCCGCTGGCTTGAGATCCAACATGTAGCTCGTCTTCATCCTCAGCAACCTCCGCTACTCATCGTCTGCGCCGAGCCCTGCCTGCACTCGCAACCCTCTAGCCATTGTTCGCCAAATCTTGCAGCTGGATCTGGCCAAGATCCGGTCGGATCTGGCCCGAATTTGGTTGAGAAGGGCTTGACCGTCCTCCGGTGGAGAGCAAAACAAAGAAACAAAGAAACAAAGAAGGAGCTGCTCTCGCAAAAGAACAAAGAGAAAAAGATAAAAAGAAGGATTTAGTGGAAACCAGCACATAGGGGAGAAGAAATACTAAAAAAAACAAAAAAAAAAAGAAAAGTGATGACCAGGTCAGGGGAAGAAAGAGCAAAAATAAACAAAATAAAAAAGAAGTAAAAAAAAAACGCTCGTTGTGAGAAAAAAGAGAAAGTGAAAAATAAAAAAGAGAGAAAAAAACTATTCTCATTTTGTTTCATCTTCACCGAATAGTTAATTCTAACTAAGAATTAATTTATGAGCTCATTTGAAAATCAATTCGATTTAAGACAACTTGCAAACTCACCTAAAAAATCAACTTGATTTTGAGCTAGTCTATAGATTTGTTTGAAAATTAAGTTGTCTGTAGGCTAGTATGTAGACTTGTCTCAAAATCAAATTCAGACTCAAGTCCAACATACAAATTCACTTAAAAGTTTAATTAACTAAAAATTAGCTTGAGGGCTCACTTAAAAATTAGATCAACCCAGGGGCTACCCGCAGGCTCATTCAAAATCATTGTGACAACCTAAGGGTTCTTGAACCATATATAATTCTATTGAATCAAATGATTTAATCAAATTAAAATCAAACCCGTTTGACTAAATCAAATAACTAAATTATGTTAAATCAAATTGACTCGAACAAACCATCAAATGAGCCTAAATCGATAAAACAAATAGACTAAAATTAGTCTAGATGAGTAGAGAGCTCTCTGCCAATCGACTGCTTGATCGATTGATCAATTGATTTTGGTCAACCAAAATAGCAAACTTGCTCTGGCAGTTGACCGGTCACCCAACTGGTCGACTGGTTACAATGAACCAGGATTAGCACCCTTTCGATGGGTCGATCAGTCCCCTCAATTGATTGTTTGTTTTTGCAAAAAAAAAAAATGACTTGAGTCTAGACTCAATCCTAACCAAATTCAAATCGAGTCAAGTTGAATCGAGTCAGTTCATACCTAACATTGATTGGTCCAAATTGGGTTAACTTAGACCAAATTGAGTTCAAATCGAGTTGACCTGAAATCAAAACAAATTCAAATTAAACTCCAATTGAGTTGAATCACATTCAAACCAAACTTTAATCAAGATCAAATCAAAATCTAATTGGGTCGATATAACTTCAAACCAAACCCTAATTGGGTGAAGTTGAACTCAAAACCAAAACCCTAATCATGTTGAACCAAGTCCAAACCAAAACCTAATCAAGTCGAATTGAACTCAAATCTAAATCCTAATTAGGTCAAACTAAGTTTAAATCAAACCCCAATTGGTCGAACCAAGTTCGAACTAAATCTTGATCGGGTCAAACCGAACTCAAATACAAACTAGAATCAAGTTAAACTTGAAATAGAATCAGGCCGACCTTGAACTAGAACTAGGTCAAACATGAATCACAACCAGGTTGAATCTAAACCAAAATTAGGTCAAACCTAAAGTAAAACTAAGTTAAACATGAACCAAAATCAAGTTAAACTAAACCAACTTGAACTTGAACCCAAGTCCATTAAAGTTCGAACCTAAACCCAATTTGGGTCCAATGCATGTCAAACCCAAATCGGTCCAATTATCGAGTTGAACCTAGATCTATCAAAAACCCAATCAGGATTGGATCCAAGATCCATTAAGAATCCAATAAGAACCCAATGAGGGTTGGATTCAAGATATTAGGATTAGTCGATAATAAGCTCAAAACCATTGACAACACCTCAAAAAACTAAATCGACAACATGCCAAAGAGGTCATCGATTATCAAGTTGAAGATCATTAGTACAAGCCAAGGTTGCTAATCATTCTTTCAAACTAAATCGAATAAAGGTAGGTTTGAACTCGCTTGGTCGGTTACCTAAAGACCTTATTAAAAAAAAAATCAAATAATAACATACTTAAAGTCATTGGCCATACTTCAAGCTAAGCCAACACATACTCAAAAACTATAGGTGACGCTTCAAATCCAACAATAACACACTAATGATGTCATTGATTATCAAATCAAATATAATTAGTATTGGCTAAGGCCGGTAATCATTCATTCAAATCAAATCAAACTAAAAGTAGGCTTGAACTTAGTTAGTCAGTCAGTCAAATGCCTTGTTCAAAAGAAGTCAACTAACAATATGTTTAAAATCATCAGCATGCTTCAAGGTAAGCCAATACAAGTTCAAAAACCTTTAATGCTTCAAATATAATAAAAAAGATGCCAAAAAGGCCATCGATTATTAGGTTAGAAATTATTAGCATAAGCTAAAGCCGCTAATCATTCTTTCAAATCAAATATCAAAAAAAGTTAACTGGCAATAGGTAGAAAGTCGTCAATAATACTTCATATTATTAATAGGGTCAACTAGCAAAAACTATGATAGTCAACCACAACCTGAAGTCTAGCAACATTAATAACATTCACTGAGAATCAAATTAAGCATCTATCTGACTCAAGTTCCACTTGGCAAAGTGCACTAGAGCAAGGCAACAACAAACTTCAAGTTCTTCCCATTTGCTTTGTTATTTTATGTTATTTATGATTATGAATTTAAATTTGTTAAATTATAAAGTAAGGGTATGTCCTTACTTAAGTCATGTATCCCTTTTCTCAAAACAATTAATTATGCCTTTTCATTCTTCATGTCTCTATTTTATTAGCTTAATTTCTTATTTTAGAAGGTTTCTGATGATTGGTAAGGTAATTATTGATAGAGGCTTTCACCTGTTGGAAGTTATATTCCCACAATCCCAATTGTACATTCAAACCACTCTCAAATTTCATTTGTTGTTTTGAGATTACTCCTCGATGTCTTTAGCCATCCCGAGTGGTCAATTTTGGCTCCATAGAGAGATATTGAAAAATCAAAATTTATATGGCATCAACAGTCATCATCTCATGACTCTGATTTTCCATGGCTTTTGCTCCTTCTTCCTCATTGCTCTCTTCTTATCTTTGTCTTCACTCTCTGGAATACATGCTTCAAACCTTATCTTTAAGCCCATCAACTTCTAAATCTTGTCAAGGGATGAATTCCTCCTCCTTTTCAGGCCCTCTCCTCCAACACCCAAGATGGTAATGATCATGTAGTTTCCCCCAATCTCAGTTATGATGTATGATTGATACATGACCAATTTGCTCTCAGTTGGATCTCAAACTCGGTTGATGATATAATTGTTCCTTAGCTTATTGACATTGACTCCTCCCATGCAGCATGGAAGACTCTGGAGAGGCATTACTGACAACATAACAAAGCCCAAGTTATGCAACTTCATACACAATTTCAGCAACTACAAAAGGGCTTGCTTTCCATGGTTGAATACCTCAGTCATACCAAGATGACCGTTGACAACGTAGCTACTATTGGTCACCCACTTTTTGATGATGAGGTTATTGCTCGGTTCCTCATTGTACTTGGTTCCAAATACTCCTAATTTTAGACAGTCTTGAATGCTATAGGAACTTTTTATAGTCTTGAATCCATATATGGTGTTTTCTTGATACAAGAAACCTCCATCCTTTTAGAGCAATCTCCAAGTTATGATGTGTCTGTCTATCTATGATGGCAAACATTGTGTAGTATCTACCAAAGGCTAACAATGTTGGCTCCAATTAGTCGGATTCCCCAACTTAGCTAATGGTATCTTTTTTGTTCTTCTAATTAGCCAACTCCAACCTATCATAGAAGCAAGGGACATGGAATAGGTTGTGGTCCATGTTGTCAAATGTGTCTTGCTTTGGACATTATGCACTAAAGCATAAGAACATGGTCAGTCCTAATTTTCAGCCATGTACGCAACAACATCCTCAACCATAAGCACATGCTACTCTCGTCTGCTCCCAACTCCAATTACTTTAGTTGGTGATTCCATGTGGCATCCTAATTTGGGTTCTACAAATCATGTTACTTCTAATCTAACAAATCTCACCTTACAATCCAATTACATAGGTCCGAACAAGTTAAAATTGGCAATGACTAAGGTTTGATCATCTCATATATGGGCTCCTCTTCTTTTCTATCCAATAATCATTTTTTTATTTGAAAAATATTCTACATGTTCCTTCTATTTTGAAAAATCTTCATTTTGTTTGTCAATTTACTCAAGATAATAATTGTTATTTTGAGTTTTATGCTACTTTTTGTCTTGTGAAGGATCAACTTATGGGAACATTCTTCTTAGAGGTCCTCTAAAGGATGGTCTCTATTGCTTGCTTTCATTAGGCTTCTTCTCCTGCACTTCTTGCTTCGTCCTCATTGTCTCCATCTCTCTAAACATGGCATCACCATCTTGGACATGCTTCTATAAAATTCGCTCGCCACATTCTTACATAAGAATCTCTTTCATTCTCTAAGGAAATAGTGTCTTTTTTTCTTCCTGTGTTTTAAGTAAATATCATCAATTGTCTCCTTCACCTAATAAACCTTGTGCTCTACTCCTTTAGAGCTAATTTACATAGACATTTATGACCCTTCTCCTATTTTATCTAAGAATGGATTTTATTATTATGTTTTTTTTTGGTTTTTTATCCTCTTAAAAGTTGCTCCAATGTTTATAATGTCTTTTACAAATTTTGAACTCATGTCAAAATCATCTTACACACTAGGATAAAATTTCTCCAAACTGATGGTGCTAAAGAATTTTCATCCCATCATTTTCAGTTTATTGTTTTGACATATGGGATTGGTCACCATATTTCTTTTCCACACACACCTCAATAAAATGGTGTGGTTGAACATAAACACTACCATATTGTTGAGTCAGGTCTTATTTTACTTATAATGTCCACTGTTCTTTAAAATTATTGGGATTTTATTTTTGAGACAATAATCAATCTCATCAATCATCTTCCTACCGGATCTTTACAGTGGTCTTCTCCATGAGCAACTCTACTTCACAAAAAATCCAACTACAATTTCCTACATGCCTTTGGGTGTTTTTGTTTTCCTTATCTTCATCCCTACAATTGACACAAGTTGGAGCCACACTTTTCACCTTGCATTTTTCTTAGATATCCAAGTGAATATGTTGGCTATCAATGTTTAAATATGAAGATTTGGCACATCTATATCTCTTCATCACGTCTTTTTGATGAAACCAACTATTCATTACTGTCTCCATGTTTTTGAGTTTGATAAAAATTATAGTTGGACTTTGAGCCTAATTTATGATACATTGAACACAATTTGAAGTAAATATGGGCTGAAACTTCAATCCCAAACATTGAATCGAGCCACACCTATCACTGATTCACTCGCTTGGTGAACTAATCGACCGATTCTCATGAACCAAATTTGGCAATGCTCTGTCAGTCGATCGATTCTTCAACCAGTCAAACAATGTTGATGAATAGGGACTAATGTGATCTCTTGGTTGGTCGATTGATTTTTCAATCGAACATCCAATTTGAATCTCGATCTACAAATTAGGATATGAATATCTCTTCGAGTTCATTAACAATCAACAAGATTTTTGGCTAAGGAGATTGCAATCTCGAAATATATTAATCAAAGATCCAAATCTGAAATCTGATTGCCAAAACAAAAGAAAATACAATCAAATCAAATATCAAATTTGAATTACTCAATGATTCAATTTGAATATCCTCTCAACCATATAAAAGACTTGCAAAACCAAGCCAAAGGAATAGCAATAGAGGAGCACAAATTAATGGCATGAAATCAAGAGAAAGGAGATCAAGGAGACATCATTAAAGAGGAGACCAAGGGAGCATCAAGGAGGAGAAGTAAGGTCTCATCTTTTTTTGTTTTTCTCTTTATTTTATTATTGTTCCTCTTCTGTCTCTCTCCACTTCCTTTGTTCCCTACAAGGTCCCTATTGCCTCCCATGCTCTTGCTACTTCCCTGCTCCATCACCACCATGGTCACCTGCGATCCTGTCTCCTCCCATGCACTAATGGATCACCAATCTCTACAAGTTCTATCAACACCACAACCACACATGGCTCCATTCCTGCTATGGCATCATCCTACCTGTTGTGTCAAATTATGACCTCATTATGTCTCTTCACCAACCTAATAAGTCTTAAAGCCTACCATGGATATTTCTAAAGAAGAAAGAAGGAGAAGAAGAAGAAGAAGGAAGAAAGGAGAGATGTGAAAGAATAAACAAAGAAAAAGAAGGAAGAGCATCTTATGTGGAAAACTAAAAAAAGAATAAAAAGATAAAAATAAAAACAAAGGAGGAGAGAAAGTTCCTCATTGAACGTGTTCACATCAACTATGATTTAGGGTCAGTCTGTAGCTTCGTCCGAAAGTCAACTGACTTAGTGCCAACCTATGGGCGGACCCAAAGTCAATCGGTTTAGGGTTAGTCTATAGGCTCATCCAAAAACCATTTTTGATTTAGGGCTAACCTACAAACTCTCTCAAAAGTCAACTTATCTACAACTAACTTACAAACTAGTCTGAAAATCATTTCTGACCTAGGATTAACTTCTGAGCTTGCTGAAAGTCAAGCAGTCTAGGGCTAATTGCGAGATCATCCGAGAGTCAATTCAGCTAAGGGCCAACCTCTAGACTTGCCTAAATGTCAATTTAAACTCAAGGCCAGCCCACAAACTCACTTGAAAGTCAATAACAACTCAAAGGTTAGCCTTCGAGCTTAGTTAAAGTCATTATAAGAGTCAAAGAGCTCATGAACCAAAATAAAATTGATAAATATAAATTGATTAAATGACTTAATCACATTGGACTCAAGCTAATTTGATTGAAACAAATAACAAAAACCGAACTAACTCTAGCAAAGCACTAAATGAACCTAAATGGACCCAAAATAAATGGACTAAAATTAGTCTAAACAAGCAGAAAAGGATCTATCGATTGATTGATACCAAAAATTGGTCAACCGGTTCTGACAAACCAAGAATAACACCCACTCGGTCGATTGATTAGTACCTAAATCGATTAATCAGTTTATTGAACCTAGAAAGACAACTGCTTGGCTAGTCGACTAGTATCCTAATTGGACATCTATTTCAGTCAAAAAAATGATGGCCTAAGTTCAGATCCAACCTTAATTGGGTTAAGCTTTGATCAATTCAAACTTGAATCAATTCAGGTTCAAATTGAGTTAATCTAGAAGTTTGAATTGATCTCTAATTTTGTCCAACTAAATTCAAACTAAATCATAATAATTCCAAATTAAACTCTAATTGAGCAAAAGTATATTCAAAATAAATCACAATGAGTTCAAATTGAACTCTAATTGAGTTAAACCACATTTGAGTTAAATCACAATGAGTTTGAATTGAACTCTAATTGAGTCAAATCACATTTGAACTAAATTTTAATCAAGTTCAAATTAAACCCTAATTAGGTTGAAATCAAGTACAAACGGAACCCTAATCGGGTCAAATTGAACACAAATCTGAACTCGAATTAGGTTAACCCAAGTTCAAATTGAACCCTAAGTAGGTCAAATTAAACTCTAATTGAAACTCTAATTGGGTCAAACTAAGTTCAAACTAAACCCTAATTGGATCAAATTATACTCAAAATGAAAACCTTAATTTGGTTAGATCAAGTTCGAACTAAATTCTAAATGGGTCAAACCAAACTCAAACTCAAAATAGAACCAAATTGAATCTTCACTAAGACTAGATCAAACCTGAACCAGAACCAAGTTGAAACAAACCAACTTGAACTTAAACTCAAATCCATGAGCAGACTTTTGGATGAGGCAACTTAACTAATAGGAGAAGTTAGCCTTGACCCAAAGTTTAGATATAACTCTCAACATATGGACCATTATGTTATGACAAAAGCCTTAGTCATAACTGAAATCTTCAATCAAGAATTGACCATAGAAGCACTGCAAGAATATTTGAGACAGCAAAGTAAAGAGAAAAAAAAACTCAAAAAAAGGTTATGAAGTTGATAGAGATGATGCTACAAATGAGCTAGAAGCTCAATAAGCTAGAAAAATTCGATAGCCATCTCAAGCAGCAGAGGCGGCAACAAGTGCATCACCTATAGATCAGATCCATGAAAATGTAAGCTCTCCACAAACACCTCTTATAGCAAGGGATACCTAATCCCCGATTGTAGGGATCTTTGATAATATGATACTACCAACATACATACAATAGCAGGTGTAGTGAATGGTAGATGTAGAGTTAAATTAAAGAAGTAAAACAAGTAGGATAAACGATGCTGATAAATCATACCTTGGTCTTCATGACCAAGTGTCATATCCTAGAGGCTATACAAACCTAGCTTTAAGCAGTTTAATGGCATGGACAATCCTGAACAACACATAGCCCACTTTGTATGAAAATTCAAGTAATAGCCTTTCATTATTACTCCACTAATTTTTAACAAGTTTGATAGAAGTAACATTCAAGTGGTATGCTAGTTTGCAATCAGAATCCATACAAACTTAGACATAAATGAATTAGACTTTCCAAATTAAGTTTGGAGGAGTCAGCAATAAAGTGATCATTGTAGATCTCATCTTAATACCAAAATATGACAATAAATCGATCTTGGACTATAACACATGATGGAGAAATCTCAATATTAAGTGTGAATAATCCATGAGCCAATTTTAGTGGTAAATCTAGTTCTTGGCAACATAAGGGGATAGTGGATGACACCCTACCTAAGCACTTTTTCTATCTATACCTTCCAAAACCTCATTATGCAAGTCAAAAAATTGGAAAGGATTGACCCAACAATCTCACCTAGCTCAAAAAATTTCAAACTAGAAAAAAATAAGACAAAGTATGAAAATCCTTACAAGAATGTAAGGGCATCATTCACATCAATTGAGTAGAAGAAACCTCCAAACCCCTCCATGAACAAAGGTAATCCTCAAAAACTGCCAACTCTTGGAGGAGATGGAGAAATGGAACAATCCAATGATTCCAAAAAAGGTTCAAAAAAGAGAGAGTGGGTAAAATCTTCTAGGATTTTCTAAAGTTAGGCCTTCAACAATCAAAATATAACTATCGAATGAGGCCAATCACCAAAACTACTATCCTTACCACAAAATCTTGGGTCATACCATTAAAGATTGCTTTGTATTCATTGGGTCAAAAAGCAGTACCAAGAGAGTAAACTAACTCTCTTAAAAGCAGCTCTATTTGAAACACCCACCAAATACATCAATTATATTACTGTGTTCAAGAAGTATGAACCACTTGTTGAGTTTCTCTTTGGGAAAGAAGCATAATTTATCCCCGAACAAGAGCACTTATGAAATGTCTATGTTTCAAAAAGGCTAAAGAAGCTAATGAAAAAGATAACTAAAAACCTTGAAGAGTTCAAGATAGTGATGAAGAAAGCCTTAGCAAAGCAAACTACCTCACTTGCTCAAAATATCAAAAAGAAAAAGAACAAAAATAAGGCGAAGAAGTTGATTCAACCAAATGAATACAATATTAAGAAATCAACAATCTAGGAATATATCAATGCTCTAGAGGAATATATCCAAGGGAGAAGCAGCCAAGTAACTATCGAGAAGCTTCTCCCAAATAAACATAGAGTTTTGCTTGAAGGCATCGACATTGGGAACCTGAAGAATGAACCTCCAATAGTAACATGTGTTCCCCCTTTTATTGCTAGAAGTCCACAATCAAGACAACCTTCAGAGTCATCCTATTATTTTAGTGACAACAAAATTTGGGATGTAAGATAAGAAAAAGCAAATATATTCATTGATGATTCTACTAATAAAATAAAAAAAACCTACGAGTCTCTCCAAGGGCTACTCCTGAGATAATTATCGTAGAGAGTGGTTCACTCGTGAATATGATTATGGCATGCTAAACTACAGCTAGATACTATAAAAAAGCAAGCTACAACTAATATGAAATTTATCAAGGGATAAATGCAAATGTTGAACAAACACATTCAAGCTAAGCGACCTACATGGAAAGCATATCAAATATGACTACCATACTTTATGAGGAAATTGAGAAGATGGAGAAGGTGCTAGCAGAGAAGGTGAACCCACACAAAAGGCCTTACAAGGGTGGTGGGGAATCACCTACTAACCCTTTTCAAGGTCAAATTTATCACTCGTACCACTTACTCTAGAGACGGGTCAAGAAAGCTAGACATTTTTGAAGATAATTATTTGAGTCTATGGCCTTCTATCGCACGGTGACTTATGCATATGAGGTAAACACTAATGAACAACTATTCCAACCCCCTTTAGGCAATCCAATAACAAATACTCAACTAGCTAGATTTGGTGAGGTTCCAGTTCTAGAACCTATGTAGGATGCATCCTACTGACTTTAGAGAAATTATGCATACAAAGCACGAATGATGATTATGACTTTATGTTTGAGTCAAAATAATATTATGACCACTTTGAGAGGTCCTACACTAGCAAGCACCAAAGGAGGAAGTAGGAATTCTAGAAGAGGGTCAAACAAGCTAATACTTAAACTCATTCTGCCCTCACATTAATCCAATATAAACATACACGGAAGAAATATCTTAAACACAAGGTCCTAAAGAAGGTTATGCTAGCAAATGAGATAGAAGAGTTCATCCAAAGAGTCTTCAAGATCTCCTTACAAGGAAACCTCATGTACCTAATTTTGATGTTGAATGAAAGATTATCAGCCAGTCGCATCCTCAAATCTAAAAAACTATCAACCGGGGCAAGACTTCACTACTTTCTACTGTATAATTTGCCTTGGTAGTGATTCTAAAGATGAACCTTTTTAGCCTTATGATGTCAGATTTCGACTAAGAAATACAAACTAGGTACAACTCTGATGTGAAAAGGTGATGCTCCTAAGACAAACTCCAATGCCTAGGGACAAGAGCACTTCCAAGGATAAGGAAAAGAAAATTCAGATAAATGAGAACATAGAGCTTTCACAAGGTGAACCTATACTCAAGAAGGTAAAATATAACAGAGCAACCCATCTCAAGAAGATCCCTGCAATGTTAAGTGTGTTTGATGCCCTACTGATGTCACAAGAATTCAGGGATACACAAGTGCATATCTTGTAGAATCCAGCCAACTATCAAGTATACTTCGCTAAAGATAAGATGAAGGAGTCTTTGTATGCATTTCAAACTCCTACCATCACATTCACAAATGATAACCTACTACTAAGAACAACAGACCATAACAAGTCATTATATCACAGGAAATAGTGATAGGATCAAGATCAATTGCATCTTGATTGACCCAGGTTTCTTAATCAATTTGATGGCTCTCCAGACTCTGAGATCTATAACTCTGGATATATGTCAGCTATCATTCAAGATTATAACTATCCAAGGGTTTAATCAAAATAGTCAAAGAGCTTTAGGAGTCATAACCATATCTCTAAAAGTACGTGAGTTGATAAAAATGTCAAGTTCTATGTGATCGATACTGATGCATCATAAAAAGTACTACTAGGAAGGCCATGGCTATATGAAAATAAAGTGGTGTCATCAACCCTACATCATTGCCTCAAGTACCTCGAGGATAGTGAAGAACATCAAATTAATGGAGATGTATATTCTTTTGATGTTCATAAGGTGCGTTATGATGATGTAAAATACTATTAGGAATCCCATTTTAATAGAGGGTCTACTTCTATCAGTCAAGTAAAGTATAAGATTGGTAGCCTAATCTTCATCCCTCCTCATTTGGGTAGTGATACTGACTCAAACTCTTTAGATGAAGAAACCCCATAATTTACCTAGGTGGCTACTCTTCTGACAAAGATGACAATAGAGGTCAAACAAAAAAAATACTCTCCTTGTTCCTAAAGTTTCAAAAATCTTATTTAAGTCATTAAATAAGTTGAGTATCAATGTTATGGAAGAATTAACAACTTTCTATATTCTCTTATGACATAAAGGAGAAAACGAGATACTATTTTATAACAAAAATCCTTGTACCCTAAGCATACATGAAACCATAGGAACTGAAGATCCAACGGATGATGGTTACCATCAACCAGTAGTCATGCTAAATATTTTTCAGATCAACTTCATTAGATAATCAAGAAATCCACCTGTAGATGTCCATAAATAAAGAGAGAGAGAGTTGTTTCTTCAAAAATCTATGGGATCCACCCCTAGGTATGCTTACATTCCTAGAAGAGGAAACAAGAATACCAAAGGATTAGGATATATCACTCCAAATGTCCACACATGCCTCATAGTCACCATTGGACATCTATATGATATTCAAGATAACCAAACAATATCACCTCCTTTTGAAACATGCACTAAGGTAGCCATAACTCTCCGGACCCCATGAGAAAGTGATGTTCTCAGCAAAATTCCATCAGGACCAAAAGAATCATGATGTAGCCAAAATGCTCTCAAATGAACCTTCACCAAATCTCACTCAATATGATGAACCACTTGGTGAAGAAATAATCCTCAAACTAAGAGAAGCTCGATAGGAACTTGAGGATGGGGGGCAAGTCACAGTCATTAAATTGATGAAAATCAACCCAAGCTTAGAGAAGGACCCTAAGCCAACCTTTATTAGCACACAACTCTTGGAAAAAAAGCCAAACCAAACTCAAAGTTGTGCTCCAAGATTACATTAACTACTTTTCATGGAGCTATAAGGAGATGCTTAGAAAAAAATTCTGAAGTTGCAGTCCACAAATTAGCTATCAATCCCAGGCTTCCACCTGTCAAATAAGCACCCAGGAAGATAAGACTTGACTCAAAACAAAAGGTGAT
Organism: Trichopus zeylanicus subsp. travancoricus; assembly: GCA_005019695.1. Lineage (NCBI taxonomy): Eukaryota > Viridiplantae > Streptophyta > Magnoliopsida > Dioscoreales > Dioscoreaceae > Trichopus > Trichopus zeylanicus. The sequence continues at coordinate 49,884 of RXID01021867.1, forward strand.
AGAAGAAACCAAGAAACTAATTGAAGCAGGTCTTATTAGAGTAAAAAAGTACCCAAATTGGGTGGCAAACATCATGGTAGTAAAAAAAATGAATGACCAAATCTGCATCTATGTGGACTACAGAGATTTGAACAAAGCATGCCCAAAAAATGACTTTCCATTGCCAATAATGGAAATCATGATTAACAATATCACCGACTTTGAAATATTCTCATTTATGGATAGTTTTTTAGGATACAACCAAATGAAAACACATCCTAATGATGAAAATCATATGACCTTCTAAACTCCAATTAGCATCTATTGCTATAAGGTGATGCCCTTCGAGCTCAAGAATACGGGTGTCACTTATCAAAGGGTCATGACCCAAATTTTTACTAACCTCATATACCAACTAGTAAAATAAATACTATGTGAATGACTTGGTAGTCAAAACCAAGTCTAAAAATAGGCACATTCAAGACCTAAAAGCGGTATTTGACTGCTATAGGAAATATAACTAAAGATGAATCTTATGAAATGAGTCTTTAGATTATCATCAGGAAAGTTTCTTAGATTCATTGTTAGACATCAAGAGATTTAAATTGAACCATCTAAGATCAAAACCATCTTGGATATGCCACTGGCCTATGACTTAAAGCAATTGAGATCATTCCAAGGTCAACTTGTCTATATAAGGAGATTTATCTCAAACTTCTTTAGAAGATGCAAGCCTTTCTTCAGATTAATGAAGAAGGATACCATATTCATTTAGGAACAAGAATGGCAATAAGCCTTTGAATAGATCAAGCAGTATCTATTAAGGCCACCTTCTTGGCAACATCCCTGCATAATAGACCCATGATCCTTTATATAGTTGCAATGGAAGAGTCCTTGATGGCACTTCTCACCCAAAATAATAAAGAGGGTAAAGAAAATACACTCTACTATTTAAGTAGAATACCAGTGGAGGTAAAAGGTAACTAATCTCACATTGAAAAGCATTGTCAAGCACTTACATTTATAGTCCCAAAGCTTAAATATTATTTACTTTCTCAACAAGTCATTTTAATATTAAAGATTGATCCCATAAAATATTTGATGACTAGACCTATACTTACTGAAAGATTAGCAAAGTGGGCTTTGATTCTCATAAAATATAATACCAAGTTTACTTTCCAAAAGGTGGCTAAAGGGCAAGCCCTTACCAATTTTCTCATAACTCATCCAGTAATGAATGATTCTCCATTGAGTTGTGAACTCTCGAACAAAGAGATCCCTTTGGTCGAAGAAGGGGAACCCTACTTTGATGAGGCATCATCCATCAAACCAGAGATCAGACCAAACCTTCTACAAATCAAAGTAGGCATTAGATTTATTTTTGTCACTCCAAATGTTGCATCTTATGATACTCCTATTTCCTCTTAAAATTATACACAAATAATAAAGCTAAATACGAAGCCCTAATTGCAGGACTAGAAATGACCCTCAACATAGAAATATCACATCTACATATTTTTAGAGATTCATAACTAGTCATCAGTCAAACCCAAAGAAAACCTGAGCACTTGAAATACCATGAAAAGGCTCAAAAACTTATGGAGCAAATCCCACATGATCAGATAATGAAGGTTCCCTAATTTATTAATGCAGAAGTTGATTCTTTAGCCAAATTAGCTAAAGCACTGGTAGATCCTAAATAAGAAGAAATTCTAATCATAGTTTGTAGCAGACAATTGATAAGCTCAGTCTTCAGCATCATACACGAGAGAACTAAATCTAAATTGATAGAAGAGATCACAGTTTGGGAGATACCATTCATTAACTAACTCAAAAATGAGAAACTCCCAGAAGATAAATCAGTATGAACATAACTCAGAAATAGGATCATGTACTTTTTGTTTATCAATGACACTCTTTATAGAATGCTCTTTAATTAATTACTTCTATATTGTCTCTTAGACAAAGAAGCTAAAGACGTCATGTATGAGGTGTATTCTAGAGTTTGTAAAGTTCATCAATCAGGCCCAAAAATAAGGATGAAAAGTAAGCGTGTGGGCTACTACTGGCTCACAATGGTGAGAGATTGTATCGAATATGCGAGAAGATATCACCAATGCCAAGTTCATGATGACTTCATCCATCAACATCCAAATCCCCTACATCTAACAATGGTCTCATAACCATTCGATGTATGGGGTACAAATGTTATCAGCCAAATTGAATCATTTTCTTCCAAAGATCACTACTTCATTTTAGCAATGATCGATTATTTCTCTTGATAGGCCAAGGCAATTCCATTGAAAGAGGTGAAAGCAGATATTATTGTCCATTTCTTTCAGAAAATACCTTATACTAATTTGGCATCCCTCGAAGGATCATTTTTAACAATGGGTCATCCCTCAGAAGCTTCAAGATAGGACGATTCATGCACCATCACAAAATAGATTAAAGATATTCATCCATCTACAATGGAAGAGAAAATGGTCTAGCTGATGCATTTAACAAGAGCCTCTCAAAGATATTGAAGAAGGTCGTTACCATAAATAAGAGAGACTGATACCAAAAGCTTTTTAAAATATTACGAGATTATTGCACCACATACCGAACCCCACTTAGTCAATGTCATATGCATTGGTGTTTGGGACCAAGGCAATCTTGCCTCTAGAGGTACAAATTTCCTCCTTAAGGATTACCTTACAAGAAGAAATATAAAAAAAAGATAATATTTGTCTTTGCCTAGACTAGCTACATTCCTTGGACTAAATAAGGCTCATAACTCAACAGAACTTGAAAAATGTATCATGCACAAATATTTAGGACCTACAACAAGATAGCTTGGCTTAGATCCTTCTAGAAGGGAGAAATAGTCTTGGTCTTGAAAAGACCTATAATCCTGAATTGAAACAAGAAAGGCAAATTCGAGACTCATTGGAAAGACCCCTTATATTATTAAAAGAATATTTGAAGGTGATCCTACCAACTAATTAATGATAAAGGAGAAAGGCCTATGTCACCAATCAATGTCTGATTCCTCAAAAGGTATTATGCCTAAGACTCTAGTGGTAATAACAACCAAAAGTGTCTATATTTTGTCTATAATAAAATATTCAACTTCCTCAAAAAGGAACATCCAATCTAACATATGCTTCACATTTCTTAAGGCAAAATATGGATATAAAATCTCATCCATTTTGTGTGATGATCGAGTCCATGATTTAATTAAGTCCACTCCTTATGACAAATCAAGTCTACTTATTGTAGCAACTTAAGTCCACTCATAGTAGCAAATCAAGTCTGCTTATTATAGGTGAATCAAGTCTACTCCGTATAGCAAATCAAGACCACTTATTATGGTAGATTAAGACCACTCATTGTGGCAAATCAAGTCCACTCTTTGTAGTAAATCAAGTCTATTTTTTGTGGCAACCCAAAATCACTTCTTATGATAACTCAAGTTCACTCCACGTGGTAACTAAAAATTCACTCCATATGTTAAATCAAGTCCACTCTTATGTAACAAGATGAGCCTATCATTGCATGACAAGTCAAGTCCATTAAAAAAACCTATCTTTTGGGATTGAGATACAGGAAACACAAAATTACAAATGAATCTAATGCAAAAAAATTTTATAAAGTAATAATGATATTCCTATATAAGATAGAAAAAAAGAAAATAGGAGTCCTAGATAAAGAGGATAATGATAGTCCTAAGATACATAAAGCCTAGTGATACTTTTCGATGGCCGTGATAACCCAATATCTACTCACTCATGCTTCTCCATCATTACCTGAGAAAGCAATTGTCATATTAACAAAAGGGATAGAAAATTCTCAAGATAAGCAAGAGATGGTGGACGAATACCCATGAGTGCAAATATCCCTCAACTAAAGCATGATCCAGGCACCACATCTATGGCAAGGGCTTAAATCAATACACACACAATGCAAAACGTGGCAAAATTTCAAATATCCCTTACCATCTAAATTTGAGATATTATTGGGAGGGCCTCCAAAATCCTCATTCAACTCATTTGGAAGAGAATATTATTTTAGTAAAAAAAATGAACATGGGGTGCAGGAAAAATTAACACCTATAAACTCTATATACTTTTGGGCACCCACATCTGATAGAAGACCAATTGACAGTGATCCCAATCAGACTGCTCTACTTAAATACTTAAATCTATATCAAAAGACTGGCGTACTGGTGTTGGTGAAGAAAGGGTCACTCCTAGCCCTAGACTCATGTCAATCATGGGAAATAAAGAGATTGGGTCTCAAAATGGTATATACAAACCTGCCCCCATGCCCCTAAATAGACTCACATATGGCATCAAGAATATTAGAGCATCAGATGCATGAGGGTCATATGTAGATTGAGAGGCCTCTCACCTCGGACTCAATACAGGGCTAGCATTACCTTGAAAACGATTATCGTTGATCCTGCAAGGGGGAATGGGTCTCTCTCTACTGAGTTTAGGGTGAGCAAATTTATGATCTAGGGCCTTTTATGCCTCTCGAGCCCTTTGCTACTTCGAACCTCTACTACTCATCACCTACCTTTTCTTGTTGTGCAAACTAGACTTACTCCTAAATAGAAACTTTGGATCAATGTGAAAATATTTTCCTATATTATTGAACCACACTTTGGCATATAGATGAAGAACCTTAGCCTCTCGTTCAATATCAGGAATATAATACTCTAGATCATCCTGGAGATGAGTAAGACACAAATAGTAGCCTGCTATCTAACCCAAATGTGTTTGTAGTGAAGGAGTAGGAATATTCTCAGGAAAGCCCGATCATATCCAAATTACTGAGAGAATCGATATAGGTTATATGACTCTATAACTAAATATTCCCCTAAGCGAAGCAGAAGTACTCCATGTTGCAAAGAGATGATGTACTCATAAGCCACTAAAGATAATGGAAGACGAGCCATGTTCGCTAGCATGTTAGAATCTAAAAGTGTAAGAGAAAGCTCACCACTCAAAGTTCTGAGGATCTCGCACATGCATCCTAGCTTCTTTACAAGTGAAAGTAGAAGTAACTATATTCATGATCTGAATCATCTCAAGAACAAGGACTAAGCATATGTGGCATAGCCCCTTAATTGCATCACTAGGCTCCAACTTGGTATATGTCCTTTGAAAATAAGCATAAATCCAAGCATAAAGAAAGTGAATGGGAAACCAAGTTGAGAAATCACCTTGTCCTATGGGGTTGCCCACCATCACTCTAAAACTTGCATATATGGATCCCAGCATTGCAAGAGCTAGACCAATCTTTTGTCCAAGTGCCATCTTGCAAGCCATCTAAAAAATCTCTGAATGAATGTATTGCTCATGATGTGGCATGATGAAGTGCCAAAGCCACAAATAGATAAAAGTGGCGAAGTATGTCTTGGGGCCAAACTCTGGAAGGACATCCCTCGTGTCATGCATAATCCAGTCAAACTTAGTCAGCTAGCTCGTTTGAGATCATTCATAGAAAAGGCCAACCCAATGATCAAAGTATACCCACTTCTAATTATTTGGAAAATTTGTCACCATTCAATCATAAATCTTGAGAAGGTCATGAAGGGTGTAACTAAAATCAAGGAATACATGATGGTTAGTGGAACATACTATTATAAAAACTCCCAAGAATAGGGATTTTGACTAGCTATCTTATATTCCATAAAGAGATGCCAAACTCACTATACGAAGTATGGAAAGTGTTTAATGCATAGTTATACATCTTGACTACACTGTGTAAAATCTCTAAGTCTCGTGCATGCTAAACTTTGGAGCTATGACCCCCCAAGATACCAAGACACTTGAGTTGGGTTGAAATTGAGATTTCACATTGTCAACCACTCTGAGTAATTCAACAAGAGTAGCACAGCTTTGGCAAGTGGGAAGGATCATCCCCAAGGAAAAGAAAGGCCATTTAAGATATGAGACCCTAAGGTTTCTGAAGATTCTCATTGCCTAAAATGCCCAATGGATTCCAACATGAAGGATTCGCCTACCCCATTAGCACATGATGTCCCTTCTTTAGAAAAAAATGAGCAAAATGGTAGTAATTGTCAAACCGCACTCATTTTTTATGCTCTTAGGATCGGTATGTCATGACCACTTTGGCATCAGTCCCTAAGGCAAGAAGAAAGCAACATAAGGCCAAACTATTTTTCTTCCCATCTCAAACTCTCTTAACTACAAGAGGCTCCATAACATCTTTTAAAAAGGAAAAGAGAGAGATAAGAAAGACAAATAGGTAAAAAAAAAAAGGATAATTATCACAAATTGATGAAAAAATAGGTGGAGAACCTTGCTTGTCAAATACTTGTGAAAACAACAAAGGAGGTCAAAAACTCACTATAGTTCATATCCACTCCCTTTGCCAAGAAAACTCATAAAATGGATGCAAAAGGGGCACTTTGTTTGGGTATTTTGTGCAACCCAACTTAGTTTTGGGTTTGGCAAAGAATAGGTCAGACTTTGGACCCAATCTAGGATAGGAATGATCTAATTCAAAATAGGAAAGTGGTGGAAAATCAGGCCCAAAAGCTGAGCTGAGTCACAGTCAAACGTTTGATTCCAACCGGACGTTTAATATTGTCTGAATGTGTGAACCCCCACTTGTAGTTAGATGTCTAGTTTCAACCCCTACTTTTGGTAATATCCAACTACGCGAACCCCACTCATAGTCGAATGTCTGATTCTCAACCAATTGCCTAGTTCAGTCAAGATCTACAAAAATAGAAGTGGGATTATTCTCAAAATCCATCAAGAATCAACTAAATTTTCCATCAAGGAAGGTGTAATCTCATAATATATCATTTTGAGATCTGAACATAAAGCTTATGACAAGAGAATACCCATCAAATCTCTTAATTAGATCCCAATAACTAAAATTGGAGATTCTCTTAAAACCCTATAAAAAGGAGGCTAGGGTACACAAATTTTATAATAATTCATCGATGATCGTTGGGTAAATTTCACACAAATTGAAGAAGTAGTTCTGAGAAAGTTCTCATCATCTAGGAGAAGAGCAAGAAGGCATCAACAAGAGATAAAAAACATATAAGATTTCATCACCTTTCATCATCTTTTCTTTCATTATCCCTTCTTTTGTTTGTCCCCTATGATGTCTTTCTTTCCTCACGCTTGTTGTTACTATTGCCTCCTCTTCCTCAAGGCTCATGGCTCAAGGCCACATGTGGCCTTGTTCTCTACTAAATGCCACATGTTCTCTGTTGTCTAAGTTTAAATGACCAAATCTTAAAGAATCAAACATCCATCACAGAAGCAAATCTCCACCATCATCCATGCCTACTCACAGCCCTCCATATGATGACAAATCTCCACCAATGCCATAGCCACTCATAGTCTTCCGTATGATGGTGAATCTACATCATCATCGCTGCTACCTGTGGCCCTCCGTATGATGGCGGATCTCCACTAACACCATAGCCACCCATGGCCCTCCGTATGATGATAGATCTCCACCAATATCTCGATCACCTATGGCCCTCCATATGATGGTGGATCTCCATCAACACCACAGCCACCCGCAGCCCTCTGTATAATAGTATATCTCCACCAACACCATGGCCATTTGTCGAACTCCATATGATGGCATATTTCTACCAACACTGTGGTCATTCGCAACCCTTTGTACGATAGTAGATCTCTACCAACACTATGATCAACCACAGTCTAGAATACCAGCAAGTCTCTATTACTATTGCGATCACCCATAGCCTCATTCATCACCATGGCATCATGTCGAAAAAGAACCAATGATGAGAACCTCTTGGATTGACAATGAGGACGAGAGTAAGAACAAGAATAAGAATAAGAACAAAATAAAATAACAAAAATAATAATAAAACATCTTAAGAAAATGGTTTAGGGCCAATCTACGGTTTGGTCCAACAACAAATCGATTTAGGGTCAATCTACAATCTCACCCAAAAGTCAAAATAATTTAGGGTCAGCCTACAATCTCGCCTAAAAGTTGAATGGTTTAGGACCAGGTTGTGGTCTTGCCCGAAAGTTAAGATGGTTTAACCCTAGCCTACAGTCTCGTCCGATAACCAATCAACTTAAGGTTAGCTTGCAATCTCACCTGAAAGTAAAATGCTTTAGGGCTAGCCTACGATTTTACCCAATAACCAATCTGACTTAGGGTCAATCCGTGGTTTTGTCTGAAAATCAAACGATTTAGAGACAACCTTCAATCTTGCTCAAAAGTCAAAATAGTTTAGAGTTAGTTTATGATCTCGCCTAACAACCAATCAACTTAGAGCCAGCCTACAGTCTTGCTCAAAAGTTAAACAATTTAGAGCTAGCCTATAGTATCGCCTGAGAATCAATTTGACTTAGGGCCAACCTGTGATCTTGTTTGAAAGTCAAAATGATTTAGAGTCAACCTATAGTCTCACCCTAAAATTAGTTTAAACTTATAATCAACTTGCAGGCTCACCATTATGTCATTATGATAAGTTGAGAGCTCTCTAACCAAATTGATTAATATGAATTAATTAAATTGAAGTGACTCAATCACATTGAACTCAACTGGAGGGAATGAACAATGTGACTCAAATGGATCACCAAATGAATTTAAATTAAACAAATAAAATGGGCTAAGACTCAAATTGAACTAGATCCAAAATTCAAATTGAGTTGATCCAAATCAAACTCAAACCCAAACTAGATTACTCCGAATGAAATTGTATATGGTCAAACTGAGTCCCATTGGATGTGTTATACTTTTGGTAACACTCTAAGGTCATGAACAACCGATGATATTATCATTTTAACCCAAACCAAAGCTAGTTCAAATAAAACTAAATTAGGTCAAACTGAGTCCCTTGGATATGTCACAAAATCTGTTGGCAACATTCTGAGGCTATACCCAACTCCACAAGCAATAGGTAATGCTACTAATTAGGTTATCACCTCTGTCTTATTGACTTTGAAAATACTTCAAAATTAGGGGAGATATCATCTACACTTCATTGGCCATGAAAATATTTCAAAACTAGAGAAATTATTGCTTATGCCATATTGTCTATAGAATTATTTTAAACTCATAAAGTTATCACCTATGCCTTATTGGTTATGAAAATACTTCAAACTCATAAAGTTATCACCTATGTCTTATTGGCTATGGAAATACTTTAAACTCATAAAGTTATCGCTTGCATCTCATTAGTTATGGAAGCACTTCAAACTCATAAAATTATCGCTTACACCTTATTGGCTATGGAAACACTTCAAACTCATGAAGTTATCATTTATATCTCATTAGCTATAGAAATACTTTAAACTCATAGAGTTATCGCTTATGTCTTATTAACTATAGAAACACTTCAAACTCTTGAAGTTATCACCTATGCCTTATTGGTTATGAACATACTTTAAACTCATGAAGTTATCACTTATGCCCCATTGGCTATGAAAATACTTTAAACTCATGAAATTATCATTTATGCTTCATTAGGTATGAAAACACTTCAAACTTATAAAGTTATCATTTACGTCTCATTGGTTATAAAAATACTTCAAACTCATAAAGTTATCATTTATGCTTCATTGGGTATAAAAATACTTCAGACTCATAAAGTTATTGTTTATGTCTCATTGGCTATAAAAATACTTCAAACTCATGAAGTTAACACTTATACCTTATTAGTTATAGAAATACTTCAAACTCATAAAGTTATCACCTATGCCTCATTGATTATGAAAATATTTCAAACTCATGAAATTATAGCTTATGTCTCATCGACTATGAAAATACTTCAAACTCATGAAGTAATTACTTATACCTTATTGGTAATAGAAATACTTCAAACTCATAAAGTTATCATTTATGCCTCATTGGCTATGAAAATACTTTATACTCATGAAGTTATCACTTATATCTCATTAGCTATAGGAATACTTCAAATTCATAAAGTTATCAATTATGTCTCATTAGCTATAGAAATATTTTAAATTCATGAAATTATAACCTACACCTCATCAGCTATGGAAACACTTCAAATTCATGAATCTAATGCCTCATCAGATATGAAAATACTTTAAACTCATCAAGTTATCGCTTACGCCTCATTGGCTATAGAAATACTTTAAACCTCAAAGTTATCGCTTACACCCCATGAACTATGGAAATACTTCAAAATCAATGAATATAACACCTACACCCAATGGGCTATGAAAATACTTCAAACTTAGAAAGTTATCACCAATGCTCAAAAATATTGGAAATACTTTAAGCCTCATCTATCCTTCCATGTCCCACCAGACAATACCATCAATATATGTTGAGGATCAAGTCAAGACCCATCTGAGTTAGACATCACATGGTCCAACACACGAGAGTAAAGTAACAACACACATCAGAGCTTTTTTTTCACTCTTTTATTATTTTTATTTTTTATATTCTCCCATAGTGAAATTTATTATAAAGTGAAAGTACGTCATTATTTAAGTCATGTACCATTACAAAATTAATCAAATAATATTTTATAATTTTCTTTTATATCTTTATTTTGTTAGTTAGGTTTCTCGCTTTAAGAGGTTCCAGACAATCATCAGGGTAATTAACAATAGGGGTTTATGTATATTAGAAGTCAATTTTTCCATAACACCTGATAGCAAACTCAAATTAAAATACACTTTGATTTGTGCTCGAAGTCATCCTTGGGGTCTCCATCAGGTCACCGAAATCAATCCCACAGACCTAAGATCCATTAAAGATCTATTAGATGCCCAACCAAGGTAGGATCCAAGATCAATTAATGTTAGTCAATAGCAAGATCAAAAGTCATTGATGACACCTCAAATTTAATCAACAATAAGTCAAGAAAGGTCATTGGTTATCAAATCAAAGATTGGCAACATAAGTCTAGCCCACTAATTATTTTTTCAAATCAAATCAAACTAAGGTAAACTTGAACTTCCTTACTTGGTCAACTACAATGCCTTGTTCAAATGAAGTCAATTGACAACACACTCAAACTTGTTGGCTACATTTCAAAGCTAGTCAAACTCAAAAGCTATGGATAATACTTCCTTCAAAGTCAGTCAATCCTAAAAGCCATTGATGATAGTCCCTTCAAATCTAGCCAACCTAAAAAGCCATTAATGACACCCCTCTCAAAGCTATCCAAATCCAAAAGTTATTGGTGATGCTCCCTTCAAAGCCAGTCAACCTTAAAAGTCATTGATGATGCTCCCTTCAAAGCTAGCCAAACCCAAAAGTTATTGTTGATACTCCCTTTAAAACCAATCAATCCCAAAAATCATTGATAACTCTCTCTTCAAAGCTATTCAAGCCAAAAAGTTGTTAGTGACACTCCCTGTAAATCCAGTCAACCCCAAAAGATGTTGATGATACTCTTTTTAAGCCTAGCCAACCTCAAAAGTCATTTGTGACACACCCTTCAAAGCTAGTCAATCCAAAAAATCATTGGTGACACTATAAGCCAAGGCAATTGGCCATATCCATCAACATGTTATCAACATCTAGTAAAGATAAACTCAAGACATCCAAGTCAAATCCCACTTGGTAAATTGCATGGAAGCAGGGCAACAGCAAGCATGAAAGCTTTTTTTTCGCTTCCTTTTCTCATTCTTTCATGAGTATGAATTTAAATTCATTTCATTATAAATTGAGGTATGCCCTTACTTAAGTCATGTATCTTTTTCTCAAATTAATCAAATCATGATTTCTTCTTTTTTGAGTATCTATTTTATTAGATAGGTTTTTTCACTTTAGGAGGTTCTTGATAATTTATTAATAATATGGACTTGCATCTATTAAAGTTATTTTTTTACAATACCTAATTGTGCATTCAAACCACCACGTATTTAATTTGTCATTTCGAGATCACTCCGCAGGGTCTTCACTACCCCAGGTGGTTGATTTTGATCCCACAATCCCCTCTTATTAAACTAAGAATGTTTAATCTAATGAGCTTTCTAGTGACTTTAAAGTTGCAATATCTCCACACTAACGGCCAATGGCATCACTGGCTCTTCTTGTTTTGCCATTGCTGCCATACCTAAGTAACACCACTTGTGCAAACCATTGTAATTGCTACTTAGTCATCTCCCACAACCATTGTTTCATCCATCTCAATGTAGCACATTGAACCAAGACTACCACAACCACCCTTAGATGATCAAGTTGCTACCAAAAAATTGTTGGTCTATCATTGGCATGACCATGTGCCAACTACACATGATGTGGTTGAGTCCACTTTATCTACACTATATCTCTTAGACCTAATATGATGTAAGATAACTACATCTTTTTTATAGTAAAATTAGAGATCTAGTCTAAGTTGAATTTCAACTCCAATTAGGATCCATCAAAATTCATACAACTATAGTCCAAAGACTATATCTCCTATGATATTTATCTAAATCTAGCAAATAACCATCCATTGGAAAGCTGAGATCGATTCCTATAATTTTTTTATTTACTATTTTAGATAATTTAAACTCCATATTAGTCAACATTAGGGTTGATTTATCAATCTGAGTCAATAATAGTCTTAGCCCAATAAGGAATAGGATTTATATATTTTTATTTAAGATATATTAAGTAGAATTCTTAGTAGAGTCTGAGTTCTATTTTTAGTCTAAACCAAGTAGGACTCTAAGTTTATTAGAAGGTTATATATATAGTCCAAGGTTGTAACAGAGAAAGAGCTTTTCTATCAATGATATTCTGTTATTTTGGGTTTGTTCCTTTCTATCTTTCTTGTGGATTCAAGAATCTATCATTGTGAGAAGATGGTAATCTTTTTTCAACCTCTTGTGCCTTCCCCCCCACTGTATCAAGTGATATCAGAGAAAGGTTGTTCCTCAGCTTAGCTCTATTGATTGTAGTTAGTAATGACAACTCCATAGACGGTGATCTAGGAGATTATTAAATTTAAAATTTGATCAAATAAAGTTTTTTTGCGTCTATCACTGGGAAGTATGAAGTTTTGAAATAGATTGAAACTAAGAACCGAGTTCATCAATTGATCGTTGAAGAGACTCATGATCCGATGTCTTGGAGATCAACATACGAAGCTACTCAGGAAAATTAAAACCTTGGTGAGGTGAATATTCCATACTTTCATGATTATGAGAATTTGTTTATTTGGTGGATAAAGTTGAGAAATTTTTTAAGCTTATGAAGATTCTTGAAGAGAAGAAGGTAAAAATTGTTGAATACAAACTTAATGGTTGTGCTTGATCTTGGTGGGAGCAAATTCAAATCCAAAGAATATGTGAAGGCAAAGCAAAAATCCGCTCATGGCCAAAGATGCTTAAACTATTTAATATAAAGTTCTCAAAAGGGGATCAAAATTAAGTAAATAAATTTCTTATCCAAGGACTTCTGGAATTAAAATTAAAGGAGACAATCATGAGATATTAATTCCACATCTTAGTAACTTTCCTCTAGTATTGAATTATCAAGTCAAAGAAGAGATTGTGGATCATGTTAAAGACAAACAAACTAGTGAAGAATTTATTGAGGGCCCCAAAGATTTTTTCTTTGATAAGTTAGAAGATCATACAAAAGTGGTTTTGGATTTTACAAAAAATTTTCAAGAGACTATCAATGAGAATTCATATGAATCAATTGACAATCTTGAAGGCTACAAAGAAGAGTTTTCAACTTGTGAAAATATTGATTGTTCTACTCAAGATTATTCTTTGAATTCATCAAAAGCCAACTTTCTTGAATGACTGGAGAAAATTCTTACAGGAGTTATCACTATGCAATATTCAAAATTTACAATGACATATTTAGATTATTATAGTAATTGTCAGCAAACTTGTAAGGAATATTTTCATTCCATGACAACAAATCATAAGGTCAAAGAGAATTTTGCAAAAGTTCAAGTGGTTGTGCTAAAGAAAAATAGAAGATTCAAGTATTGAAGATGTTACTTGAAGAAATCTTATTGGTTTACATCATCAAGTTCTATATTGAAAAGTATTTAAGGAGAATATAACTGCAATAATAAAGAGTTCAAGTTTTGACTTGAGAATAAGTCTTTTACAAGTAGAGGGATCTGATGTAGGATAACTATATCTTTTTTATAGTAAAATTAGAGATCCAGTCTAAGTTAAATTCCAACTCCAATTATGATCTATCAGAATTCATACAGCTACAGTCTGAAGGTTATATCTTCTAAAATATTCATCCAAATTTAGCAAATAACTATCTATTGGAAAGCTGAGATCCATTCCTATAATTTTCTTACTTACCATTTTGGATAATTCAGATTCTGTATTGGTAAAAATTAGAATTTATGTATCAGTGCAAGTCAATAATAGTCTTAGCCTAATAAGGAATAGGATTTAGATATTTCTATTGAAGATATATTAAGTAGAATTATTAGTGAAGTCTAAGTTCTATTTTTAGTCTACACCAAGTAGGACTCTAAGTTTATTAGAGGGTTATATATACAGCCCAAGATTGTAACAGAGAAAGAGCTTTTCTATCAATAATATTCTCTTATTTTGAATTTGTTCCTTTTTATCTTTCTTATGGATTCAAGAATCTATTATTGTTAGAAGATAGTGATCTTCTCCTTACCCCTCATGCCTTCCCTCTGCTACATCACAATATCAACACCTACCATGTCCCTTGCTCCTCCAACATCTATTCTAGTTGCATCTTTGTCACCATTGATGTCCACTCACCCCATGGTGACTCAGTCACATGTTGGCACAATTATCCATAATTATCTTTATTCCAGCAAGCATCCTCTTGCTCATATTATGTATGCTGATATGAATAAGATTATGTGCTTCTCCAAGGCTCTAGGCACCGTTTGATTCGATATTAGGATCAGGATCAAGATCAAGACTAGTAAATCACTTTTATAAACTAATATCTTTTTTATCAAAATTAACCCTACAATAATTTAAAATTCAAAAAATTATTTAATTGTTTATAATAATTTAATAGTGGTATAAAATAAGTAATATTAATTTTGTAAAAAAAATTCTGAAACAAGCTGGTATTGATTTTGATCGCAAACCAAACGGTACCCTAAGGATCTTATTAGTACAAAATGCAATATGTGAAGAACAATTAGAGCCTCCTCTAACTAATAGACATGCCATTGGGTACAAATGGGCTTCAAACTCAAGTGCGAAGATGATGGCATCAATGATCAATATAGAGCTCAATTAGTTTCCAACTAATGTGAAGGTGAGGACTGTATTGATACCTTCAATCCAATCATCAAATCGATCACCATCAAAACTATGTTTCCCTTGGCAATATCTCAAGGTTGGTTTATTCATCAATTAGACATTAAAAATACTTTTCTACATGGTTATCTTGATGAAGTAATTTACATGCAACAACCGCCAAGCTTTGTTGATTTTGTGTAGCCACATGTAGTGCGTCATGTACATCGCTCCCTCTATGGTCTCAAACAAACTCCCCATGTTTGATATAATCGTTTGAGTTCCTATGTTTGTACCTTAGGTTTCATGCCAGCCAAAGTTGGCACATCTCTCTTCATTTTTCACCTCTTCCTATATTATTCTTATGCTTGCATATGGAATGACATTATCTTAATAGGTAGTTCAACTACTCCACTTGTTGATCTTATGACCTCTCTTCACAAGGAAATTGCTCTAAAGGACTTGAGTGATCTCAACTATTTTTTAGGTTTTAAGACTCATCAAACTCTGTCTTCCCTTATTCTCACACAATCCAAATACATTCATGACCATTTTTTGTCATAGCAAGATAGACATGGCTCACCCTATATCTACCAATTGCTTTTGGTCCAAAACTGTCTAAAATTGAATGTGAACCATTTTATGATCCCACTCTCTATCGAAGCATAATTGGAGCACTTCAGTACCTCACCCTTACACGACCTAACTTCACTTTTGCAGTCAGTCAAGTCTGTCAACACATGTATTAGTCTACCAAGCAACATTGAAGTATAGTGAAGCATATTCTTCACTTCCTTTAGCACACCATTATAAAAGGACTTGTGTTTTTAGGTTCATCTCTTGATCTCTTGCACGCCATTTCTAATGTTGATTGGGTTGGTCACCCAAATTATCCTTGTCCTATGAGTGGTTATTGCATCTTCTTAGACTCCAATCAAATACCATGGAGCTCTAAAAAACAATGGATAGTGAATCGATCAAGTACCAAATATGAGTAAAGGAATGGAAAATGCTACATGTGAATTATTATGTATCCAAACACTATTAGGGAAATTTGTTCTTCGGTTATCTTATCCATTTTATGGTATGTCAATTTATCTACTATATATCTAACAATCTTATTTTTCATGCTCATATAAAAGTATATTGAAGTTGACCACACTTTATACGTGAGTATGTCTCCCAGAGATAGTTAATTTTTCGCTTTATATCCATGGTAGATCAAGTTGCTAATATCTTCACCAAAGGACTCTCTTTCCAGTGTTTTAAGAATCTCATGCCCAAGCTTATGTGTCATACCTCTCTCATTTGCTTGTGAGGGAGTGATGATCAGAAAAGAATTTCAGTTAAAGATATGGCGTGATTTGAAAATTGTAGTCAAAGATTTAACGTGATTTCATATTTCAAATTAGTCACTTCTAATTTTGTATCTTTCCTTACAATATTTAATCCCATAAATCTTAAAATTATGTATAATTAATCTCATAAATTTTGACATTTTGTGTATTCAATCTCACAAATATTGAGATTATATGTTATATTATATATATTGATAGATGGACAGTATTTTTATTCAATTGAGAAAGATTGAAAATCAAATTTTATACTCTACCAATAGAAATTGAAAAAGATTGAAAGATATATTTTATAGAGAACCAATAAAAATTTACAGTTCATCAATTTCGAAAAATGGTGGGAATGATAAAAAATTTTGACAAAGTATATTGTGTTAATTGTAAAATTCAAAATTAAAATCTATTTAAAAAAAAAAGTCAAGAATGTAGCCAAACGTAACCTATGCCATCAACTGCGCAGCAATGAAATCCAAAGTTTACAAAAACAAGCAATATTAGAAGTTGAGAAATAACACTTATTGGCTAAAAAATTGTGATTCATACGAAGTATGAAGACAACTACATCACAAAAGAAAAAAAGCAAGAGAAAATTAAAGTTAATGCATCAATTACTGACTTATCATCTTAATGAGGAATTATATTAATAATATGTATAGAGCGTGGATCTTTCCATCAACATCACCATCATTAATTTCTTAATGACGGTTTATTATTAATTAATTTGGATTGCTTCTTTGACTGGTCTGCAGATGTAACCAAATCTCCAATAGGTCACTTATTGCCTATTCCACGGCTTCCGTCTTTAAGCTTTCCGAATATATATAATGGTTGTGATCCAAATAAAACAAGTTAAATTATGAGATGCAATGTGAAGCAATTAATTTTTTTTTTTTGGCCCAGTTTGGGAGATACATTTGGTGAATGGAGGAGAATTAAAACAACAAGAATAGCAATTTTGAGAGAAGAATTTTGATATCAAGATCAAAGGAGACAGATGAATGATTTCAGAAATGAAAAATTAGCCAAAGAAAATGGTTTTTTTGGTCCATCGAACAAGATGACACACAACAAAAGCTAAATGTGCAAGACAAACATGATGACCTACTTATATCGGTCTATTATATTTCTATTTTACTTAGTATTTTTATAAACTCTTTTGAGGCATGTTTGCATGGGGTGAATGAACTTCAAATTAAATTTATTCTATCAGAGGGAGGAAAACCATCTAACCACTTCTTTTCACTGAGTAGGTTTGCGTCAAATTAAAAATTTTAAATAACAAAACGATATAGGTTTTTTATTCATCTCCCTTTCCATGTAGTCCTAAGTAATAAGAAACTAATATAAGCGAAGAGATCCTTTCTTAGAGATAGTTCTTGACAAACATAATCGGATCGAGGTAGATTATAAAAATAAAAATCAGCTATAGTTTTAATTATCATTTGATCTGTTTCCACCCCTGCCAAAACCTAGCTTTGGGGGTGTTTCTGCATATTTGCCAATTGCTTTGTGCAATTACAAATAATTTAAAGGTGTCATTTGTAATTCTATGAGATTTTTCAAGGGGGCTATAATGCAATTCACTCCTTGGATTCTGAAATGGCATATTGGTAATTAACTCTCAAAACCAAGCCTCTTTGCATAAACAAGAGGACAAACTGCCGCTATAAAACCCTAGCTCAGCCAACGGCCAAATTTTATTGACGGAAAAAAAAAAAAACAATGTCGCTCAAGGTCCTTTTCATGCCTGTCGTCATGCCGGTAATCCTTGCTTTCCCGCCATTTTTGCTCGGTTTTTCATCGCTAATTCTACCTCGAATTCATTATCCATGACTTCTAATCGACCATAAATCGTATTTTCCAATGTAAATATCCGATATTTCTGTTATTTTTTTTTGCTAATTATCGATTTAAGAGGAGAATTTACCTCTTGAAAACCCTAGTTTGAACGCTTGGTTACTAATTTCCTTGTAGAAGGAGACAATATGTCGACTTGGAATCCTAGCGCGAGTGCTTAGTAGATTCCTAATGTCCGATTGTATTTTTTATCAATTCATCTGGTCTTTGGTTTTGTTTGAATGGATGAATTTTTAATTTGTCCGAATTATTTAGCCCCATTTGGTCCAATCATTAACGAGGTCATCCGAGTCTTGATGGATGACTTGCGGAATGGGTTTGTTCTACATGATTGAGTGCGGTCTCAAGGGATTTTGTGGCCTTGCATCTTGTTATTCCTTCTTTCTAACTTGCATTTAGGTTTTGACAGCGTGGAAGAGGGTAAAAAAATCTTGTGGCTTTTCCTTTTCACAATGTGGGATTTGGTAATAGGCAGTCCACTTGCAGGGTATTATATACAGTATCTAACTCGAGATGTTTCCTGATTGCCTTTTGGTTGGTTAGAAGTCACCTTGATGCTTTGCTCAATTCTATGTGCTATTTGTAGACCAGGATAAAGGTGGAGTTTTGCAGACTCAAGGCTCTCTGCATTCAGTTGAGAAAATTTAGAGAGGACGGTGTGGTTTCTTGAGAGGGTATTTAGAATAGTGAGCAAGAGGATGTATTCAGCAGTACTATTTCTTCTGTGCTGAATGATCAAAGATGGTCCCATTTGTTTCGCAGTTCAGGTTTCCTGATGTTATATCGAGTTGAAAGACTCTTGGAGTCTGATGGAAGATGTGTTGATCAAATTTGAGAGAGGAGTTTAGCTTCTGTAGAGGGCTCGATAAATTTGCAGATGACTGAAGAATATGAACGGTGATGGAATAGAGGAGGGAATTGTGAACAGTTCATTGCATCAAGAGGGTGGAAGTCATCAAAATTTGAGCCTCTCACAAGCTAGAGCATCTCAGAGGGCCGACACAGGTAAGCATCTGATGGAAACACTAGGAAGAGGTTTCTCAGACCTGTACAGGAATTCAAGTGAAGAGATCCTTTTGAAGTCGTTGATGGAAAATCCCCTTGGGATGTCTGCACCAAGTATGGAGATGCTTGGGTTTAAGAATATTTCTCAGACGCTAAGAGGAGACAGTGAGGAACTCTTCAATAGTTGGCTTTTGAATGGGGAGGCAAGAGACTTGAAACTTTTTTCCTTATTTTTTGATCTAAGATCTACACTAGAAAACCCTGCAATTCCCAAATAGAATTGTATATTCCTTTTTTATTAGCAACCCAAATAGATGCAGATATCATGTTATATTCCCACTGCGTCTTTCTCTTAAATCAAATTTCTCAGCGAAAGAAAGTTCTTAAATGAAGGTGAAATTGGTCAATCCTTAAATTAAGCTCTGGTTGATTGTTTTCCCCAATGATACCTAATATAGCAATTTCTTGAAAAAAGATTCTTATATATCACTTCCGATAGATCTATATGAGTATGATGTAGATCTGTCAAAGAAATCATATAATTGTGATTGAGGGTGCAGATGTTTTTTGACTCAATTAAAAGATTATAATGCGCAAACTTTGTTCTTGATTCCTTTGAATTTTTGCTGTGAATTGACTTTTTCAAGTGTAACTCAGCCGATAAGGTCTTTTAATTTCTGTTGACTACCTCATATCAATCAGGCACTATAATTATGTTTGCCTATGTCCTGGATGATGTTGGAGGCATCTTGCAAATTTGATTTAGAGTTTGTCAAGACTCCAAGTAGTACTGTAGCATTTGTTTTGGCACACCAGCCACCTTGGCTGAAGTTGTTTAAACTACTATATTCCTCTTTGAGTTACGTTATTTAGTCTGGCATGACTATTCATTTCATTTATTTTTGCAGATCCCTGGCTTCAGTTCCTCAAGCTTGGGACATCAGGCCCGGCAAACTTCCTGGAGGTGTGTAGAAGTAGAGAACATAACATATATCTTTCTTCAAAATTGCTCATATTGTTGAACATGCTTCGATATAGTTTTATTTGTACTTTTAGTTTGGAAAACAGTTGAGCAGCTCATATTTTCAAGATTTTATTTTTGTTTTGGGATATGGTTAGCCTTGTTAGTTAATCGTTTCTTCCAATTGGAGTTATCCCCTCTAATGCATAATCTCTCTTACGTGGTCAGTTTCATTTTATTCACCAAATCTCCTATAGGTTTTACCATCATAATTAGGAAGGACTACAATTTCAACCATGATTAATAAGTACTAGTACTGCCTGTAAGATACTTATCGACAAGGCTTTTCATTTTGCTAATTCTGTGCCATTGTTTCATTTTTACTGTTTCATCCTTATCTGTAACTTATGCATGTATGCTAGTGTTACCGAGCTACGGATTTTTTCAATTGAAAAATACTTCTTTTCTTTCATTTCGGAATTATTACAAATACCAATTGACTCAACATCTGGATTATTGGGCCTATTGCATTATTAGTTTAGGGTTCATCTTTTTAACCATGGGCATACTTTCTGGGGCAGTGTAGGCTAATGAGGCATGGAGATCTTATTGGAATTGGGACCCCAAAGAAACTTGGTCATTTATTACTTGGACTACATTCGCAATTTATTCACATACTAGAATAAATAACAATTTGCAAGGTACGAATTCCACATTTGTGGTTTCTAAGGATTTCTTATAATTTGGATATATGGATATCAAGTATCCAAGTTTCTAGGAGTATCTAGTACGGCAATTTGAATCGAGGTATGGGCACAGGTATGTCTCCACATGTAGATATATACACTTATGTAGATTTGTATGTGTTTAAAATAAGGAAGAAAGAGAGCTGTTGCAATTCTTCCCTACTCATTTTGGAGAGAATTAGGGTTGCAGCAGCCCTTCTTTCACCAGACTGGAAGCGTGGATAGCAACCAATTCATCTCAATAAATAAATTCGGTGATTTGACCTTCCAAGTTGATAAGATTCATGCAATTTTTAATTATCTTCAATAGAGTAAATCTGATTTGCATATGCCGTGTCCACGCATACCTCAGGTATCACATACCTACCCACGTATGGGTATGTGAAAAATCCTGAGAGACGTGTATCTGGGTAACACTGATGTACAACTTTATACTTTTTAGTTATTATGTCTAATACTCCTGTATTCATGTCATTGAAGTAGACTCTAGCACTTGTCAAATATGCATCTACCAAGCAAGATTCAAGGCAAAAATGTAATAGGAATATTATTATCTTGTTGATATTAGATAAATGAATCCTTTGAAAACCTGTTCTAGTAGTTTTTCATAGAAACTAATCAAGTCATGCAATTTACAGGATATCAACAGAACTTGGTGTGTCTTCAAGCCAGCAAAATGGAGCTGCATATCAGAACAGAAGCAGTGACGGGAGCTCATTCCATCAGAACTCTGCGGAGGAACATTCTAATGATCCCAGTCGGTCCTCGCTCAGGTAAATCCTCTAATTCTAGTAAGAAAATTCCAAATTATATTTATGATGTATTGTGAAGAAAGGAATGCATGATTTCTTGTAACAGGAATGCTGCAGATAAAGGGATGCAAGCCAGTAATATGTACTTGGCCAAGGTTAGTTTTGACCTTAGGTTTTTCATTGGATAATAATATTCCAATGGATTTTGTTCCACTAATATACAAGAGTCTGAAGCCTTTTGTGCCCTTGCGCAGGCATGGTTTCAAAGTACACGACCAATGACTAGAAGTAGATCCTCAGAACTAAGGTGATTTCTTTTTGTGATTTCTAATAATTTATTGTTATTATTGTTATTATGTCCTTGTCCTACCAGATTTTTCTACTTCTTGCTTGTAGCTTTTCATTGAACTGTGCCTTTTGTCTCTTCACTTATAAATTGAGTTTTAGGCCAGAGAGAATGTCTTTTCACAACAGTAAGTTCTAGCAGAATTTGTTTTGAGGAAGGAAAGCAATTTGGTTGGATTTCATAAGATTCCAAAACATGTTAAGAGGAGAGTTTTGTTTTTTCCATGACACATCCCTGGTTCATTGAGTATGTCTTAAGTCTAATTTCTGCTGCTTGTACTAGATCTGAGGTCTAATACAAAAAAAAAAAGGTTTGAGCTATCTAAACAACTTAACCATCTATGTCATTCTTCTAGCTGTGGTCAAAATAGTTAGTTTGGACAAATTTGCACCTGATTTTTGTTCCAGAAGAAGTGGGCCCAAATATGTCTCTCCATGCCTAAACACACCTAACCAATCACAATGACTAAGATGGACACATTGCAGCCTATCTAAACAGTATAACACACTGCCTTCTACTTGAATGAGCTGTAAATTTTTTCTGTGGCGCATATACTGTAGCAAGCCTTGTATAGCTGATTCTAGCCTGTCAACATGAATAGAGGCATACAAAACTTTTGGCTTTTGATAACTAAAAGATTTTCTGTTCTGGTTCCATTCAAAATCTGTGAATTTCCTTTCTTACCACAGGGTTTATCTACAAGTATAAAGAATTTCCTTGTCTTTACCCATTTAAACGTATGGTTTAACAAGGAAATTTTGGTTCTCTCTGCAGGAAGAGGTATGCAGCTATGCAAAATTTACAAACACCAACTATTTTGGAATCTCCAGATAACACCCCCGGAGGAGGTAATAATGGAGTGAAGCAAGAAATTCCAAGCACAGACAATTTCTGCAACATTTCCATGGGTGAGGTGCCCAACCAGTTGCACACATTCATGTCTCCATCAAATTCATCCACACCAGCCTTCAACATCCCTCCAGTTGGAACCATAGACTCCATTTCCTCCATTGTAAACATGCTCAAGAGCACACTAGAGCGCAAGAAACTCGGAAACCAAGGGGATAGAGAAAACTTTGAAGGCAACTCGTTTGGTTTTTACAATGCCCAAGAATTTGCATCAAATATGCACACTGAATGTGATGTAGCAAATCAAGTTCTTGATCCAACTAGATCTTTCCATATGGTACCATCTGTCCATATGAATGATCCAGGGAAACTACCAAATGTGGATAGGTCTCTAGAATTAAATATGGAAGGTTTTGTTGCTTCAGCAAACCAAATACAGCTGGGCACAGTTTCTCAAGAACCCTCGCAAAGTGAATCATCTGCTGCTGCCCCTGTACTTTCAACTGGTTTTGATGTATGCGATGGTCCTGCCCAGTCTGCACAAACACTCTCTGTCTATGACAGTTCCAGGAAGCAGACTGGAAATGGTGTCTTGGAAAGAGGACCCAAAACCAGAGGTTAGTTATTTTGCCAGCCACGGCGATGCCTTATCATAATGAATTACTTTTATTATCATTTCTAGCACACTTGGGCAACATATTTGCTGGGTCTGTCTGGATACGGGTTAAAAGGATGGTAAGGAGAGGTAACCATTTGATTCTCTGTTTTTTTGTGATATACTTCACTTGGAACAAAAGAAAGGAACCATTGGCCATTTTCATATTTATATCTGAATTCTGAATGGGTAATGATGCAAGTGCATGGGTATTAGATGGAACATGAGTGAATGGTTGCTCATTTCCATGAAATTTTTATGTTCTTTCAGTATATTTCATCGGAAAACATACCAAACAGCTAACTATAGAATATTGTAAGCTGGTCCTTGTTGCCTCTGAATGTTCTAAAGCTGGTTCACTGCTTGATTAACTTTTGATCCTGCAAAATATTCCCATATCAATTCATCATGCAACAGTCCAATGGAGGAAAATTTTATTTGCATTGATCCACTAGGTGCATCAAGAATATTTCTATTTAGAGGCTGAAATTGGAATCTTACAAATTTTCATTTGAAGACAACTGGTTGACATGGATTGTGACAACCAAAATTTTGGCAATGCAGAATTCAGGGATAGGATGCTGGAAAACAATTTGAAGGATGAACGCAAAGTAAGCTTCTAATTCAATGCATAATTCTTTTGGTTTTCCTCTTAGATGAAGTTCTCTTGAAAGCATTTTTCTCAGAAAATGTTTGTCCTTGTTACTTTGATTTCTAGCAGAGAGGGAGTTTAGTTCGCATGGAATCTATATCATCTGCAGGATTGGGTAAACTTTTCATCTGTAGATTCACATTTCTACCAAACATAAATCCAAAAGTTATTGGGGATACCTGAGAATAGTTAACACATCCTGTTCATTTGCTTCTGATTTTCCTAGTTCTGTAGTTCCAGGCTTGATGCATGTCATGTCCTCTAACAAGCCAGACTCATGCAGGTGACAAGGGGGATCCTACAAAGAAACGCAGGGTTGAACGATCCCGCAAGTATGTAAATGCCACAATTTTAAACCTACTTTATAAAACTTCAAATAACTTTGTTTTCTCTTAGTCTTTTTGAAGTATAACATATAGTTATTCTCATATAAAGATAGTTGAACTTGTATTGTTTATTTCTTGTGTCTTTGATGTCACCCTGATTTCCAGATAGAGTAGGAAACACATACTTTTGACCTTGTCAATTCTAGTTCTTTACATGTTAATAAGTTTCACATATGCAAGCATCTCTACATGTTCAAATTGTAACCGGTTTGTAGTTTATGCAAGCATATGATTTCAGACAAGGTGGTGTGGCTAATATTGCTATCTGAATGTGACATATGGGCTAATGCAATTTTGACTTATTGATTTTGCTATCCTTTCTATTGTCTAGAATGCAAGAAGCGAAGGAAAGAAATTCTACTCCAGCATTACCATCAGACATGCAATCAGTTTTGAAGCGCTGCGAGAACCTTGAGAAGGAAGTGAGATCACTCAAGCTCAACTTGTCCTTCATGAATAGGTAAATTCATTAGTATTCCGCATTTTCATGGACTAAAGCAGTAATGTGATTTTCAGAACACAAGATCCATATTCGAAGTTTAAGGATCATTTTATATCATGCATTCTTTCTGGTTGGACCATTCCTGCTAGTTTTTATCTTTACATTACTTGAAACTAATTGGTTAACATGTGCTTCAAATTATTTTATCGGTTATTTTTGCTTGTTACTGTTTGAATGAACTCTCTTAACTGGAAATCTGCCTTCTGGTTATTTCATTTTCCTGCATTCATTCCATATGAACTAGAAAATGACTCAATAATAGATACAGGTATCACTTGAATGAGGTTTTGACCAAAAGCAATATTCTTTCTTTTTGTTTCCATAGCTGATTAATTCAAGCTTTTCTGCTTTCTTATGGTGCCTAACATTTTGCAAAACACTTATCTAGTCTCCATTGATGCCATCAATAAATTTCACCCTATAGATGGCACCAGGTGTTGCTTGGAACCTTTTTGGTTCACAAACTATTGTCAACATTGCAAGCATGTTGATCGTAGATTTTGATTATGTCGGATACCACAGAACCAAGACAACCCAAAATTTGAACGGAAAACTTTCAATATTACCAAAATTTGATTTTAGGTATTTTCTATATTTTTGCTCATATCAGGAAGGACTCTGAACAGATGAAACAAATCGAAGAGCTCCAGAAACAAAACGAGGAGCTGGCCGAAGAAAAGGAACGGCTTCTAGAAGAGATTGAGCGGATCCTCTCTGAATCTGGCAAAATGTGAGAACACATCAATCTGCACATCTTTTTCTTGTGCACTCAACACCCAAGTTTGACTTCCAGGTCCTCTGCCACATGGATTTGTGTTCACAGTTCATATTTTCCAGATTTTGCACAAATAGTTCCATGGGGTGTCTGCAAATTGCCATGGAGCATAAAGTAGCTCTCTAACCAGCCTGTCAGATATTCTTTCAAGAAATATACCCAGATTAGACCACTATGCAGCTCAAGAAACAAGATTCACACAATGTTTCCTGTATTAAAGACTTCCTATGTCTAAGAGTGATGTTAGTACAATTTTCCTGTATTCCTTAAACTAATCAATATACTTGTAGCTAGTGATAACCGGGATATCACTCTTATTCTCTTAAGAGGAATATATCATTATTAATTTCACTCCGGTTTATATCCAGGACTTGCATGTATTCAATATCATGCATTTGTTTGGTTTATGACCCATAGGATAGTTCGTGTCCATCCATCCTGTGGTAGTAGGGATGGAGAGATAGATCTGACTGTTATTGCATCATGCAGCAGCAATATAGATGGGGAAAAAGACCACCTTCTTCCCCGTTCTTGATCGCCTATTGAGTCCATTAATGGTGGATTCAAGGTAGCTAAAGATGAAAGGCCGCACTTGTACCATTAATTCATCTTCCCAAACTCCTCGTCTCCACCTTGAGCTCTCTCTGATGGCCTCCACTATCTCAGGCGTTCGTTGCCCACGTCGGCCCATAGCCTTGACAACCACCTGCATAAAGCATGAAAGCAATATGAATAATATTGTAGTAATAACTCGATATCGCAAAGGTCACATAATCAATTTTATCATTTTTACAAATTGGGAAGAAGTTTGAGCTAACATATGTAACTACTGGAGCTTGAACCCATTATTGGTAATCGTAAAATACCTTATTCCATATGAGTACCATACCCCAATTATAATCCATGGCAATGACGGCCTCCACCAAATGTGCAAGATCCACCACATCTTTCAAAAATGAGTGATTGATCTCATTATTAAGACCCACAACCTGAAAGCAAAGGTAAGCAACACGAGCTCAGTTAAGTATGTCTCCTCTCAAAGAAATTGATGGGTAAAACATCAGAGTTATTATTTCTTTTTTTGTCTTTAATTTATGTTGTATTCCACATTTCATGTCTGTTATTGTATTTTCTCATCAATATAGATGAGGAATTTATGTATATAATTATAACATTAACTTATTTATATTCATGTTATGCACCTTATCTAATTATTTTATTGAGTCAAGTAGTTACTTTAGGCTCACTCTATTCATAATGGTGGTGAAACATGCATATCTTTTTTTTTGTTATATTATTTGATAGTGTTTATATGATTTTGGATTAAAGTGTAAAACTTAGTAAACCACAAGACATCAGTTGAGTTTTTAAGATGCTTGA
This sequence comes from Trichopus zeylanicus subsp. travancoricus, assembly GCA_005019695.1. Classification (NCBI taxonomy): domain Eukaryota; kingdom Viridiplantae; phylum Streptophyta; class Magnoliopsida; order Dioscoreales; family Dioscoreaceae; genus Trichopus; species Trichopus zeylanicus. Next base: position 77,290 of record RXID01021867.1, read on the forward strand.
TATATATGTTATTTTTTTACTTTTTAAATAAAATTGAGCTGTATACAAACACCATTGTAGTCACAATCAAATTTAGTAGATCATCATCGCAAAATCCATCCATGATATTGACATTATGAGATGATGCTATTTTAGGCATTAGCCAATATTTCAACGATGTGAATCATTTTAGAGATATATTGTGCAACTATACTATCAAGCACAATTTCATTTTCATTTTCATTTTCATTAAGAATGAGAAAAGTAAAGTAGCCATTTGATGTAAGAATATAATATGCAATTGACGTATTCATGCTTTTAAGAATGCATTGGCCAATATTTCAACAATGCGAATCATTTTAAAGATACATTGTGCAACTATCCTACCAGACACAATTTCAATTTCATTTTCACTAGGAACAAGAAAACTAAAGTAACCATTTGATGTAAGGATACAATATGCAATTGGCATATTCATACTTTTAAGAATGCCTCTCTTTGTATATTCATGATCAAAATGTGTAAATTGATGCACACATGTGGGGTGCAAGTAGCCACTAGTTCTCATCCAAAATCTTTAAAAAGATAAATTAATAAGATAGTAATACTCAAATTGAAGGTGCAACCTCTTCGTAGGACTGTAGAGGTTCAAAATAAATTATTCAATGAATGTGTGAAATATAAACTAGCTTGGTACAGTAGAGAAATGGCTAAATCAAATCCATAGTAGTAATGTGATTTTCTATGACCTTCTATTTTGGCACAAGAATATAGTATGTGAGACAAACCCCGAAAGTATCATAAAGACTAAACAGAAGGGTGACAGGTTATTGAAGGCTTTCTTCTACTTTGGTGTATGCATAAGAGATTTTAAGAGATGTTGCTGGCCATTTTGTTTCTGGATGGCACTCATCTACTATCTAAATACGATGGTATTCTACTTGGTGCTATAGCCAAAAATGAAAATGAACATTAGTGATCATATTGTGTCATAAGTATTTAGTTTATACAGTAAATAGTCACATCTTGTTGTTAGCTTATTAGCAAGCAGATTGTGTATATTCCATAGAGCCTTGACTATTTCACAACTTGATGGATTTCTTCTATATTGCTTTTGCAATTATTAACAATAAGATAGACATAAACTAGATATCATTTGTTCAAAAATGTTGTTATTGCATTAGAGAGCAATGGAGGGTATGATAAGATAATTACGTTCAGATCTGATAAGTCAAAGGGACTTATTAACATCGTAAAGTACACTTTCTTAAGATCACACCACATGGGTTTTGCTTATGACATATTGAAGTCGATTTTTTTAATGCTAGGCTTAGCCTACCAAAAGCTATAAAGGATGAATGTTAAGCTCTAGTCAAGTGTATTGCCTTCACCAACAATGAGAAGAATTTCAAACGAGTTATTGGCATGCTTTATGTGACATCACCAAAGGCATTTCATTGGATGATGAAGAAGTCAAACATAAAGCACTGAAATAATTACCTTTTTTGAGGCCCATGGTGGGTTGAAATATAGTCAAAACATTGTGGAGTCCTTTAATGCATAGATCAAGACTATATAGTATCTTCCTATGATAAATATGGTAGATGTCATAAGGTCATCCCTCTTAATATTTGATTGTGATACCTTATGATTGTATAATATTTTTTACTCTCATATGAAGTATATATCAATAGTTATGTTCCAAGTATATCGGCCTAGTTCTTATTATATTGCTAAAGTTCTAGGTACATTGCATTGTTCTTGCTTAGTTTAGTCAAGTTTTATGTATTTTAGTTGCACATGTATATATTTTTAGGTACCAAATGATGAACATGATGTACGATCACTGTTACATTATAAAGCATTGTCATGGGCACTTTAATCCAAGATGCTCGATTGCTAAAGGTTGGCGGATCTGATGGGAATAATTTAAAAATCATCGACAATGAAACAAACAATGTAAATCTTACTGAGCGTATTTGCAGCTGTGGTGCTTGGCAAATGAAAAGGTTATCGTGTATACACAAATGTGCTATGATCCTCCTAATAGACAACCATGTTGATACTTTTGTTGATGAGTATTTCATTATTGGTAGCTACAAATCCACATACAAAGATGCCACCTACCCAATAGCAGACATTAACAAATCATATGGTAATTAGAACCTAAAAATGAGACTACCCGTCACTAAAAGTGACCGAATTGCCCCTGAAAAAGATGCATCGGGTCACAAGCCTTTGATGTAAGGCCACTACATTATGGACGATGCAGCAAGGTCAATCATGATCAAAAGACATGCAATGCAATGATCGCAGATTGAAGGAGGTTACCAGTTATACTTTTGTTCCCTTGTTTGTCATCTTGACCTATGCTTGATTATCATTTGACAATGGGTAGCATTGTTTTTCACCTAATTATTATGTGAGAAGAATTTTTTGTTTGGAGCATAAATACAATACAAATGTTTAGATGTTGAAGAAATTACTCAAATAATGATATATAACAAGTATATATACCTAAAAAAATCAAATAGTATGATCACAACTAATCACATATGAGTAGAAAGAAGTTGTTATGATCAGAAAAAGCATTTTTTTTCTAATCAACACAAAAGTTAGATAGGTTTTCAAATAAGCTACTAAAAATACAAGAAAACAAAACAAAAGTATTTAGGTTAAGTTATGATAGACATAATTTCAAACCACAATACATCAAAATACAGTCTACAAGTCTATGATCATATTGAAGGGGGGATATCTGTGAGTGGCTTCACTTTTTTTACCGGTGTATCTTGTTAAACAACACTTTCTCATTTGAAGAGAGACCACCTATGATGATATTAAGTGTAAGATCGGGTTGTCAACAAGGTCAATATCAACAGCTTAATCCAAGTTCAATAGATCTACAAACTAAAGCACGAACTTGCCACAATCGACAAACCTACATCATACAAACTTTTTTAAATTAATACTTTACATAGAACTACTTTATAAATAAGGATATAACAGTTATAATGATTAAAAAGAAAATAATACGACCCCATATGTCAAAGAAAAAACTAATTAAAGAAAAGTTGGATTTTAGTGCAAACATTGGGCTTTATCTAAGACATGACTACAAGTGATTGATCTCTAGCCACGATGCTAGATCTATTATGCTGTACTTCTCACGTAGATACTTCTCCAAAATAGTTCTCTATAATAATACATATAAACGCATCAATAATACTTAAAGAAAATAAGTTCATGATATGACATATTTAAAGGCATGAAATCACACTATTGTCCTCGTGATCGCATTGTATTTTTCGTCCTTTATCGAAGAATAGTGTCGACATTATTTTTTATCAAAACCCACACAAGTAAATGTCAATGGTCATCCCAAATTATAGGGAGCATAACCAATTTGGTGTTGGCACTAAAATCTATGTCGAAGTAATACCACAAAGTTATCAGGGTGCTAAGAAGTCTACAGGTAGTAATGGCTACTAGTCTTAGTCACACAAAAGTGACAACTATATAATACATTTGTGAAATATGCAAACACAACAATCAATGATGTCATCTGACTTGAATTTACTAAACAAAAAAAATATAAACTCCTCCTAGTCACAAACAAAGTAGGAGATGTTAACACATACTTACTACAAGATAAATTGTAAACATATAACAAAGAATTAAAACTAATCACATATGACTCAAAAAAATTATTATGGCCAAAATAATGTATACATTACTAGAAATAGTACAATGTGATAAAAACATAGTATATATAACTAGAAAGAAACCGTTATGACTAGAATAAAGCATATATGACTAGAATTAGGATAATGTGACCAAAATGTATCTCACATAACTAAAAAACAACTATCATCATCAAAACAAAGCATATATGACTAAAATTGGTACAATGTGATAAAAAATTATCCCACATAACTACAGAATAACTCTCATGATCAAAAACAAAGCATATATGATCAAATCCATATAACAATTCATTAACTTACTCGTCAATTATATCATTAAGAAATAGTTGGATTACATCTGACTGCTTATCATCCAACAAATCTAGTCCATTTAGAGTAACCGTTCATGGAACCCATCATTTGATACCTCAATATTATTAATAACATTTTGCAATTACTTGAATGCAATCAATTAAGGCTCGCTCTATTTTCTTTCAGGGGACTTATTCTGCAGTTAGGCTTCACTAGCTATTCATTGGCACATGGTCGGGCATCACCTTATTTTGGGAGACTTCTATCAATTGCCTCCTCCACATCAACTTCTCGATTGAACCATCTTCAATAGCGTGTCTTTTGGATAAACCAGGTGTGTCCATAATCAATCCCCCCTTAGTGTTGTTTGCAAAGGAAAGGATATGAAAAGGACCTTCTTAGCCTCATCCAACTCAAGCTCCTTAACCTGATAGATAGCAATTCTAGTTTGCCTTTTTACCAAACAATAATAAATATATATTACATCACAAAAATATGCAAAACATAAAATATGCTAATCAACACGCTTCAAATAAATACTTCTAATTATAACTACCAAAATATATTTACTTACAACCTAAAATAAATAGTTCCAGTATAATATGAACACTAATTTGTTAGGCTGATTAGCTAACAACTATAATGCTTGAAAACAAACTAATATACTTACTTAAATTACCATGTAAGTAAATCAAGGATGGTATGAAAGGAAATTTAATAAGATAAATTTCAATCAACGATTAAACCTGATCAGCCGATAAGGTTGCAAATTGTGCTTCCAAAATTGTAGACTATTGGGCATTTGAACCCCCATACACAATGATCCCAAAGTAAACTTCAAACATGTCTCTTCATTATCTTGTGGTTATCTCTTCAAACTACAAGAAAAGCAAATCGGTACATCCCTTTGTTTGGATGATTTTTGGTCAACCTAATTTTAATTAAAATTGGATCAAAATTGAAACATGGATGTTACTAGAATGTATCTCAAATATGGGTCTCAATTGAGTATGAATCATAGTCAAATTTGACCAAAAATTGAATTTAATTGAGACCTAAATTGTTGTAACTTTTGGTCTCAAATTAAAATTAGTCCAAATGGGCTGAACTCAAAATTTGAAGTAAAATTGAGCCTAAAATTTATTAAAAGAAAAATAAAACTTTTATGAATAATTTTCTAGTCATATTTTCCTTTATAAATAGGTCTATGGCTAGATTTTTTTTACAAACAAGTCCTTGGGTTGAAAATTCTTATAAAAAAGTCCATGAAAATTATCAAATTATAAATTGGTCTTCATATAATATACAATTTATAAAATGATCCCTCAACGATTGACAATTACAAATTAATCTTTATAAAATGTAGGATTTGTAAAAAAAATTTCAAAAAGCCTATATTTGCCGGTAAATACTTTGAATTTTCTACTTCTTACAAATAAACCCTCCATGAAATATTAAAATTTTAAACTTAATATTTATAAATGTATAAAAAGATCCTTTAAAAGTTTGTATTTGCGAATAAATTTAAATTTTATTATTTTTAAAATAAAATTTTACAAAAAAAATATTTTGAAAGTTTTTAAAATGTACAAATAAGTTCTCCTAATCAATTTTATGAAAAATCTCTTATGCATCGAAATCAACCACCCAGAATAGTGAAAGATCCCAAGAACCAATCTCAAAATAACAAATTACAAATATGGTGATTTAAGTGCATAATCAGTTATTATCAAAACATTAACTTCCAATAAGTGTAATCCCCTATTATTAACTACCCTGATAATTATCAAAAACTTTCTAAAGTAAGAAACTCATCTAATAAAATAGAGATATAAAAGAAAAAAAACATGATTTGATTAATTTGAATAAAGAAATACATGGCTTATTACTTTATAATTTAATGAATTTGAATGCATAAATAATATGAAATAAGGAAGGCAATGGAAAAGGCTTGATGCTCGCCACTACCCCACTCTCGTAAATTTGGCTAAGTGGAATCTAACCTGAATGAATGCTTGGTTCATCTTCGACAAATATTAATAATTTTGCTTGATTCAAAACATAATCGACTGTCTTGACTTGTATTAGTTGACACCTAATAAGATCTGAAGTATCACTGACAATTTCTATTTGTTATCAGTTGATTATTTTTGATATTTGATTCAAGAGAATGATTAACGGTCTTAGTGTTATCCTAATTATCTCTAATTTAATAATAAATGGCCTTTTAGATGTGTTATTGATTAAATTTGGAGTATTACCAATGTTTTTGGAATGACTTAGCTCAAAAGGTGCATCATCAACGACTTCTGGAATTGACTAGCTTGAAAGATATGTCATCAATAACTTCTGAGGTTGACTAGCTTCAAAGTGTGACCAATAGTCGTGGGCTTATTGTCAATTGACTTCACTTAAATAAGACAGCTAACTGACTAAACAAGTTCAAGTTTACCTTGGTTTAATTTAATTTAATAATCAACAACCTCTTAAGCGTTTGTCGATTAAATTTGAAGTGTTGTCAAAGCTTTTGCATTAGCTTAACTTGAAAGATCATCAACGACTTCTAGGGTTGACTAACTTTGAAGTGTGACCAACAACTTTATGTATATTGTTGGTTGACTTCAATTGAACAAGATGTTTAGCTGACTAATTAAGGGAGTTCAAGTGTACTTTAGTTTAATTTGAAATGGTTAGCAGTCTTAGTATATGCTAACCATTTTTTATTTGATAATCAATGGCCTCTTGCGCATATTGTCAATTAAATTTGAAGCATTGTCAATACTTTTGGGTTAGCTTAGCTCGAAAGGTGCATCATCAATGGCTTTTAGGGTTAACTAGTTTAAAAGGTGCATCAACAACATTACACGTATTGCTATTGATTTCATTTGAACAAGGCATTTGGCTGATTAACTAAGCGAGTTCAAGTCTATCTTTAGTTCGATTCGATTTGAGAATCGACAACCTATAAGGAGTATCGTCAATTGTATTTGAAGCATTGTCAATGCTTTTGAGTTGGCTTAATTTTGAAATGTGGCTAACAACTTTTAATTATATTGTCGATTGACTTCATTTGGGCACAATATCTGGCTAACCGACTGAGCTAGTTCAAGCCTATATTTAGTTTGATTTAATTTAAAATTCAAACTTGGTTTGATTTAAGTCTGATCTAATTTAGTTCGATGTTCAAAACTTGATTTTGATTTGAATCTGATTCAATTTAGTTCAACATTTAAAACTTGATTTTAATTTGAGTCTGATTTAATTTGATTTGGGTTAAGCTCGACCTTGTTAGGTTATTATTGGATCCTTTAATGGATCTTGGATTCAACCCTTGATGGGTTCTTATTGAATCCTTAATGGACCTTGAATCCGGCTCTTAATGAGTTCTTATTAGATTCTTAATAGATCTTGGATCTAACCTTTGATGGATTCTTATTAGATCTTTAATGGATCTTAAATCCAACTTTTGATGGGTTCTTATTAGATTTTTAATAAATCTTGGATCCAACTCTCGATGGGTTTTTGACGAATCCTTAAATGGATCTTGTGTCTGACCTTGGTTAGGTTCTTAATGGATCCTTAATGGATCTTGAATCCGACCTTGGTCAGGTTCTTATTAGATCCTTTATGGATATTAGATTCAACTATTAATTGGTTTTTATTGGATCCTTTAATGGATCTTAGATCTAACCCTAGTTGAGTTATTGATGGATCCTTAATGGATCTTAGATTGACCTTGATTAGGTTCTTAATAGATTCTTAATGAATTTTGGATTTGACCCTTGATGGGATCTTAATGGATCTTTAATGGATTCTTGAAGTTGACTCTTAATAGCTTCTTATTAGATCCTTAGTGAATTTTTGATCTAACCCTTAAAAGGTTCTTAATGGATCTAGGCTCAATCCATTAATGGGTTTGAATTTGAACCTTAATGAACTTGGGTTCAAGTTTAAGTTGATTTAGGTTTAACCTAGTTTTGGTTCAGACTCGATTTGGTTCTGATTTTGGTTCGATCTAATTTTGATTTAGGTATGACCTAATTTTGGCTCAGGTTTGACCTAATTTTAGTTTAAATTTAAGTTTGATTTGACCCGATTAGGGTTCAATTTAAACTTGAATTAACCCAATTAGGGTTTGATTTAAATTTGGTTCGACCCAATTAGCGTTTGCTTTGAACTTGTTTGCACCCAATTAGGGTTTCATTTAAATTTAATTTGATTTCAAATTGACTCAATTTGAACTCGATTGGGATTGGACTTGAACTGATTTGATTTAGATTAACTTAATTTGGATTTAGGTCTAGTTCAATTTGAGTTTTAGTCCATTAATTTGGTTAATTTAGATCAATTAGATGGTCCATTTGAGTCAATTTGATTCTATTCATTGAGTTTAATTTGATTCAAGAGTTTTCAAACTATCATGTTAACTTTTTGTAAGTCTACACGTTGGCGTTAGAAGTGCAAATCTAAAGACTAGTTTGAGAGTGCAAGCTCAAAAATTGGTTGAGTGCGAGCCTCAAGGCTAGTTAAGTGCGAATCCGAATTCTGGTTAAGGCACAAGTCCAAAGGCTAGTTGAGTATGAACCTGAAGGCTAGATAAGTGCAAACTCGAAGGCTGACTTAGGTGCAAGTTTGAAGACTAGATAAGTGCAAGCCTAGAAAATGATTAAGTGTGTGTCTGAATGCTAGTTTAATTTGCGAGTTTGAAAACTAGCTTGATTCGCAAGTCTGAAAGCTAGGTTAATTTGTGAGCCTTAACGCTGACTTAATTCGCAAGGCCGACAGCTAGCTTAAATGCAAACCCAAAGGCTCACTTAGTTTACCAGCTTGAAAACTGACTTGAGTGTAAGTCCAAAAATTAGTAAAGTGGCAAACCCAAATGCTAGCATAGGTTCGAGCCCAAAGACTAGCATAAGAGTGAGCTGAAAAGTTGGTTGAGTGCAAATTCAAAAACTAACTTAATTTAAGAGCTCAAAAACTCATTTGATTTGCAAGCTTGAACGTTGGCTTAATTTGCGAGTCTGAATGCTGACTTGATTTGCAAGCTTAAAGGATGATTTAGGTGCTACCCCAAAGGTTGGTTTGAATGCAAGTCCAAAAATTGACTTATGTGCAAGTCCGAAAGCTAGCTTAATTTACGAACCTAAAAGCTGGCTAGAGTATAAATTCAAAGGCTGGCTAGAATGCAAATCTAAAGACTAATTTGAGTGTAATCTTGAAGGTTAACATGATGAAAAATCCAAAGATTGACAAAGTAAAAAACTCAAAAATTGGTATAGGTACAAGTCTGAAACTAACATAAGGGCAAGGCTGAAGTTAGTAAAGTGACGAATTCAAAGACTAACATAAGTGAAAAATCTGAAATTGGCAAAATAACAAGTCGGAAAGTTAGCTTGAGAATCCAAAAATTGACTTAGATTCAAAATTCAAAGACTAATTTGCGTGGAGTGCAAGCCAAGCTTCACCAACGGCCATGGTGGAGCTTGCAGGTTAGGCAGAGCTCCGATGGTGATAGGGAGGAGAACATCAAAGGCAGTGTTGTGGTAGCGGGTGGAGCTCAGGCTCGGATATGGCGGCAAGGAGGGCACAAGAATCCTCACAACGAAGAGTAGACAATGGATGATAAAAACACTCCAAGAAAGAAGAAGTAGAGGAGAACCTGAATCGAAAGAGAAGATTGAAAGAAATTGAGATAGGAACTCACACTCTATACTTTTCCTTCTTCATGCTCAGCCTTTAGTCCTTTAGTTTGTGGCTCTAATCTCTAATGCCCTTCTCCTATTTTGCGAGCTCACTAGTTATTTTTATAGTAATTGAAAAAATAATAAGATCAAGTTAATCATGATTCAAATTTTGAATGTGAAAGATTTTATTTTTTTGTTAGAGATTAAGCATGAAATTTATTTGAATACGGATTCTCTATTTCCAGTTTGGATGATAATAAATTTTTAATTTAAATATTTAAATTATGGATGAAAATTTTATTCAAATTTCACATTATGGATGAAATTATATTTTTTTTGGTGAAATTACAAAATTCAAGGATTATTTGTAAATTTTTTGAAAAATCTATACTAAATGGTAATTCTATAAACTTTAGAAATTTTTTATTAAAAAAAATTATTTATAAAATTTTAAAACTTTCAAAATCCTTTTTAAATAAAATTTAAATTTATTTATAAATAACAATGTTTGAGATACTTATTTATGAAAAATTAAAATTTTAGGAATTTATTTACAAATATGAAAATTTTAGATGGTTTATTTGCAAACTCTAAATTTTGCAGGGGATTTATAATTTTAGATTTATTGAATTTTTTTGTAAAATTTTCATTTTGGAGACCTATTTGTAAAAGAAATTTGGCAAACAATTTATTTGTAAAAATTTATTCAGTGGCACGATCTAATTATAAAATTCTTATATTTTTATTTTAGCTCAGATTTTGGATGAATTCTAGATCAGATTTTGGTCCAAATATTCCGTCTACTCATCTTACTTAGGCTGAGTTTATTTTTAGTTTGAATTTCTCAATGATTCGAATTAGAAGTAAAGTTTATTTTTAGTCAAATTTAATTGCAATTCAAATCCAAATGAGGCCCACACTTGAGTCATAATTTGATAGCATATTTTTATTGTGACAAAAATCACCTCAAATATCTCCATATTCATGAAAATTACAAATTAAACCTTTAGTACATAATTTTTGGTAATAGCCCTTTGTATTATATGATATCACGAAATTATACCAAATTTAAATTTCATTCAAATCTTCATCCACAATATATTATCCTAATTTAAATAAAATTTAATCCACTATCTCCAACAAACATATACTAATCAAATCTTTTATATTCAAAATTCAAATTTTGGTTAAACCAATTTTATCATTTTAATAATACTATAAACACTGAGAAAATCTTGCAAAATAAAAAAAGAAGAAGAATAGAAATTAGAGAACTAAAGAACACAAGTCAGAGGAAAAGCAAATCAGGAGAATCAAAAATTAAATACAAAAAAAAATCAGTAAGTCCTATCTTTTTGTCTCTACTTCTATGTGCTTCTCTGTTCTCTCTTTTGCTTTGTCCTTGTAAGGTCCCAGCCAATCATCGTCACTGCCTCACTACACAAGTATAAAATCATCAGTAATACTTCAAGCTCAACCAACACAAGTATAAAGTCATTGGTAATACTTCAAGCTCAACTAACACAAGTATAAAGCTGTTGTTAATGCTTTGAACCCAATTCATAACGAACCAAAAAGTTCATTGACTATTAAATCAAGAATAATTACTATAAGCTAAAGCCACTACTTATTCTCTCAAATCAAATCGAACAAAGCCATACTCGCTAGGCATGTTAAAAAAGGCCTTCGGCCGGCGAGCTAGCTAGTCCAAAATCTATAATATTTGAGTCGTACTTGTTATAACTCATATGTAGGGCAGTGCTTGGTGCTCCCCTTACAGCCCATGAGCCAAGCACGACTGTGACCTAATTGGGCTGAACATGGCAAAGTAGCTAGCTAGCACAGCCTAGCCCACTATTTTTTTTTTGTGAGTTTGAAATCTTGTTCCTGAACCTTGAATCCCTTCCTCTCTATTTGACTAAACCTTTTAACCAGTTAAAGGGAGTAATGGCTCCCTGCTTTATCAAGGAGACATTATTTTTTATTATTATTATTTAAATTCAATATTAGATTAAAAAATATATAAATTAGAATTTTATAATTATTAAATTATTTTTTAAAAAATATAATTTATAAAATAATAAAATAAATATTTTAAAAAAATAAACATATAAAGTAGTCAAAAGTAACTTTTTTTCATAATTTTACATAAATAACTTTCTCAATAACTCTTTTTTAAGGGTATTTTTGATATTTTTTACCCTCAAAATTCCTATAAATACCTCATCATACCACCTGTTTTTCTACACAACTCAGAATTATTACCATTTATAATTTTAATGATGATAAATTTTATATTTAATTATATCTTGAGCATGTAGACCTAGTAGTCAAGCTGAACTCAAAATAAAAATCAAACTCATTCAGAAGTCTCAGATGTACATGAGCATAAAAATAATAGTAAAGATGAGGCGTGATGATGGATCAATAGATAGAACTTAAAAAATTACCTTAAAAAAATCTCAAGAGATTAAGTCAGTTTACTAGGTTTAAAATTTTTATTTATTATTTAAATCTAAGATTTACAATTTGAATTCTTAGTTTAGAGCTTTGGTTAGCACTCAAACTTATCTCAAAATATTTTTACGGCCTATTATTTTTATCCAAGATCAATTATGAGATGGTGTCAAACAGAAACTAAAGTTGTAGTGAACTAGTTAAGATTTTTTTGTCAACTTCAGTGCTCAAACTTTAGAGTTTGGATACCCAAATATAGTAGAACCCTAAGGTTACTAACAGCTTCGAATGCCCAAATCTCTAGTTTGAATAATCGAATATCAAAAGCTGTAAACTTCATAACTCTCAGGTTTTTAGGATCGATCATCCAATACAAGTTTCGGTTGCCTAAATCATGCCTGTTCAAATGCCCGAACCTAATGACTAGACATCCAAAACTTGTGACATCAGCTATAACAGCTAGTTAAATTTGACCATTGAGATATTTCAAATGCCTAAACCTTATAGCTCAGATGCCCAAACATGGGAAAGCATAACTAGTAATGGCTAATTCTCTCCCTAACAGATATTTAAGGGCTTGGGGCTTGTTCAATATAAAAATTTTGCACATCTTGAGCAATTTTTATTTAAGAATATAAGCTCCCACTAGCCTACTAGCCTTCAAGTGCTCTAAGTTTTCCTCTTCAATTTTCAAATCTTCAAAAGCTCTTGTACTCTTTTAAGAGATCTAGTAGTGAGGTTTGAGTGTAACTTTTCATTTTTCTCATTATTATAAATACTCCTAGGTTGTTAGGAGAGAGAGATATTTATTCTCCAAATTAGAGTGGATATTTATTCAGTTGGAAGCGAAGTTGTAAATGAGTGGCTTCACCTATGAAATGATAACTATAGTGGAGAGTCCAAGTTCTCAAGATCGAAGCAAAGACTATAGAGTATGCGTAGTTGGTCGTCAAACCATGTCAAAATTGTGATGTCGTCTTTACTCTACTCAATTATTTTTATAGCATTCATGAGTTGATTTCTTATTTTTAGGCTTGTGATTTTACCATTGGTTTGTGAATTGGTTTTTAATATCAAAAGTGGTTATTATTCTTTTTAGACCTAATTCACACCCTCTCTCTTAGGTTAGTTTTTGTCTATCAATTGGTATCAAAGTTCGATGCTCGTCTTTTTGGGTTTGACCACCTAGAGCTTTTTGATCCTCTTTATGACAAATTTTGGCATTTCTCCATCTCCAAGAGGGCAATCTACTACAAAACCTCCTCTTTTTAATAATACTCATTTCAAATATTAGAGTTCTCATATTAGGATTTTTATTAGGGCCCTTGATTATGATCTTAGGCATTGTGAAAGAGAGGTATATTCCACCCATCAAAATAATTGATGGTGCGAGAGTTCCCAAATCTAGATAGAAATAAAATGATTTTGACAAGAAAATTGATTCTAATACAAAAGCTATAAACAACTTATATTGTTCTCTTTATCCAAATGAGTTTAATTATATTAACATCAATAATATGGCTAATGATATTTGGCATTACCTTGAAATCACTCATGAGAGAACAAGGCAAGGGAGTCCAAAGTGAATATATCACTTAGCAAATATAAGTTCTTTCAAATAAAACTAAATGAATCAATTTTTGAGATATTTATATATTTCACCAATATTATAAACACTTTAAAATCTCTTGACAAAATATATATTAGAGATAAGATAGTAAGAAAAATTTTGAGATGTCTTCATGGGTCATGGGATCTTAAGGTACTGTGATACAAAAAGCAAAGGATCTCAACAGGCAATCATTGGAAGAGCTTTTGAGGTCACTCATTACCCATAAAATAATCTTGAAAGATCAAAGTTAAGAGAAAATCATAGCATTCAAGGCTAAGAAGTCAAGCAAGGAGAATAAAGAAGATAGTGATGAAGAGATGGCTCTCCTCACAAAAAAATTTAAGAAGTTCTTGAAAAAAGCACATACCAAGGGGACTAATGAGGAACGAGAATGCTATTACCATAGACAACAATGATAATATGCTCATTTGCTTCAAATACAAAAAATCCGTGAATATGAAGAGGAATTGTCCTCTCAACCCCCAATCAAAGAAGTTCAAGAGGAAGAAGAAGAAATATATGATAGGCACATGGGATGAATAGAAGGGCGATAGTGGAGAGACTTCATCCGATGAAGAAGTGGCAAATCTATGTCTCATGGTATATAAAGATGAGGTATGTGATTTAACTTTTAAAGAATTAGAAGAAGTATTTAAGGACTTATATGCTAGACATAAGAAATTTCTTTAAATATGCTTCTTTGAAAAAAATTGCTTTTTCTTGAAATTGAGCTTGGTGTTTTAAAATCATCTACTTGTTCAAGTGATTGCAAGAAGAACTTAAAGTGACTTGAAAAGGAAAATCATGCTTTAAAATCATCTAGGATCTCTTGTGATTGTAAAATTAGTATTGACAAACTTCAAAAAGAGAAAACACTTGAAAATTTCTTCATTGGCAATTTTATTTTAAACTAAAATTTTAAGTCTCAGTTTCGGAATCGATTTTGGCACCTAGAAAAATCAATATGTTTCGGTTATTTTAGTCATTTCGGTCAAGACCATTTTTATTTTGATTTTGACAAAAATATGTATTATTATTGTTATTATTATTATTATTATTATTTGACTATAGTTTGAATATATTTTAACTATAATTTGACTTCAAATTAAAAATATTATACAATTTTAAAAAATTTCAAAAAAAAAGAAAATTTTAAAAAAAAATATCACTAATTTTACCTAATATTAAATAATATTTTAATTAATTTAAATTAATTTTGACCATGTTGAAATGAATCTCCAAAGCAATGGACATTGTTGACCCAAGTATACACAAGACTTGCATTTGATAGCATCAACTAAATATTCTAAGTCTAAGCTCAAAATTTATGGCACATAAATATTATGTGTAAAATTTATAGAGAATTTATAAAGCCAAAAAAAAAGTAGCATGTATAAAAAAAAGGATTTTTGCTTACAAGTCCTTATATGTGCTTTATTTACAAACAATTTCAGACTATATTCTAAATATAGTAACACAAGATATCATGCATGTAAACATCGTACTGTAGAAACTCAAAGCTTTTGGGAACTAGGAAGAGAATGTTACTGAGGGTGTAATCAATAATGAAGGTCTCGCAGTTGGTCCAAGAAGAATAATCGATGTTGAGGTTCCATTCGCTCGAGTCATTGACCATGTAGACTGTGGTCGCCACCCCTATGATGTAGAACATAAGAAAAAGAATGAGTACACCAAAAGCTAAGAAACAAGTCCTAGCTATCATACAATAAAAAAAAAAAAAGCTAAAGGTAGAAGAGATGAAACAAGATTACACACTTGAAAGAGTGAAGATGGTTCTTGTTGTTTAGGGAGTCAAAAGAGTATCAAATCGAAATAATATAGTGGGTCAGACACCAAACTATCTCAAAAACTTAAGCTCATAGGATATATGCATTTCTTATTATATATATATTGGATCAGATCAATATAATGGGTCGGACACCAAATAATTTCAAAAACTTAAACTCATGGAATGTGAGCCTTTTTTTACTAGATATATATATTAGATTTTATCTATCCAATATTCGATGTGAGACTAATTTATCGCACTTGACATTATAACAATCTCCTATTTTATGTGTGATTTAACCATATTAATTTTAACATTCTTAATCAAGAACTCTTTTTCTTGACCAGTTCTACCGTATGACCTATACTAACATATTTTTTGTCTCAATTTTTGATTTTTTTAAAAGAGACTAGTATGTGATTTAATTCAGTTGTATCATCACGATACTCTTTTACTTAACCAATTCTATCGTGTGACCCATACTGATGGATTTTTATCTCAATTTTTGATTTTTTTAAGAGAGATTAATATGCAACTCAATTTAGTCGCATCATCACAGTAATTTCGATCTTAAGAGTTTGTATAGCTTCGAACCTGAAGCTCTAATCTCATTTATTGGGGAAGTCAAAAGAGTATTGAATTAGATTAATATAGTGAACCAGACATCAAAGCATTTTAAAAACTTAAGCTCGTGAGATATGGGTCTTTTTCACTATATATATTTACTCTATCTATCCAATATTCGATATGAGACTAATTCATCACACTTGACATTATAACAATCTCCCCCTTCAAGTGTGATTTGGTTACATTAATTTTAACGCTCTTAATCAAGAACTCTTTTTCTCGATCAGTTTCACCATGTGATCCATACTAATAGATTTTTATCTCAATTTTTGATTTTTTTTAAGAGAGACTAATAGACGACTAAATTCAGTCACATCATCACGGTAATTTCAGTGTTAAAAGTTTGCATAGCTCCGAACCTAAAACTCTAATACCACTTTTTGAGAAAGTTAAAAGAGTATTGAATTGAAATAATATAGCGGACCGGACATCAAACTATCCCAAAAGTTTAAGCTCATGGGATATGGACTTTTTTTATTATATATATTAGATTCTATTTATCCAATATCCGATGTGAAACTAATTCATCATACATGACGTTATAACATCTTATATACAAAGAAACTGGTCCATTTTTTCTAATTTTATGTTAATTTTTCTACTTTTCGAGGCAACTTACTTGGAGAGGAATCGAATGAAGAATGATGAATGGACGGTGGCATCTCTTTGCTTTTTCTCTACCTATTTCTTAGCTTTCTTTTTTTCTTTGAATATGATATTTGCTTTTCTATTTTTTCCTTCTTTCGCTAGATTCTCCAAGTGATATTGTTGTTCTTGCTTAAAAATATGGAGCTTTTGAAGCCAAGATGCTTGCCTTGCCTTGAACGTATTGTTGAGAATGCTAGTTCCATCCTTCTAAAACTATATCAAACAGAGATTTTAGATCTTAATTACTTTGCATAATTAGAGCTACATTATTTCATGTCCATGCAACTCCGGCAAGAAAATATGTCCATGAGACCAAATCTCCACAATCAAGTAGATATCATTCAGCTCGAGTATTTCTCAAGAAATCCAAGACATTATTTCATGCCCTTGAATATCACGACACCACCATCACGTGTCACCAGCTCCGATGCCGGTACCATGAACGCGTCCATCGACGATGATATCACATTCACAATTGACATCCTCATGCTATCACCGTTCACCTCGGCCCGGTGTAGCACACTCTTGTACCTCCCATTGCTTACTATCTATCATCCCAAGAAAAGCATCCAACGAGAGGCTTTAAACAAACGGTGGGGGAGAACATCCAGTTGAAGCCGATGATATTGAGCATCTCACCAAGAAAATCAAGATAAAACTACGCTAATGATGGACAGCAAACTCCTCGGGGTTCTCACAACCCTAAAATCAAAACAAGATATGACCGAAATATTTTGGCTATGTTTTAAAACCTTGTTTTAAACATGATTTTGAAGAGAAAAATATATATATTAAGAAAATTTGAACTTGATTTTATTTTCTCTTCTAAATAAAAAAAAACTAAGTTTATATTTGTAAAAACTTCAATTTCAAAATTTTTTAAGTTAAAATACAATTGTTATTGTCAAAGTGGACATATCTCCACTAGTTGTCCAATAAAAAAATTTATTTCTCTTAAATAAATTTTAGTACCTAAATAGATGATTTCAAAAGTCAAAAAATTTAAATTAGTTTGCATTCCTAAAGCTTCTCTCACTTGAGAAATTTAAATTAGCTCAAAATGATCCATGAGTTTTAAATTTACTACATTTTTATGGTCATTCTCTAACTAATTCAAAAAGGTAAGATTTTCTCTATATTAGTTTATCTTTCATTGTGTTTTGATTCATTATTTTTTTATTTTACTCTCTAATCTTATGTACCCATATTTAAAGTAAGTTCCATCTCAATGTTCGTAATTATTTTAGTTATGCTTTCACTCTAAGGATAAAAGAGAAAAATAGTTCCTAAATACAGTTACTTAAGTCACATATGAGGAATTCATCTATGTTTGTAGAATTAAAAAAAAGGATGAGGACATATCGCGTTCGAAAATAATGGTAGAGCTAAAATTATAGGTATTGGTAATGTTTCAATTGATTCATTTTTAATTAAAAATATTATCTTAGTAGAAGAACTTAAATATAATTTACTCTCTATTAGTCAACCATATGATAGAAAATTTCATATTTTAATCTAAATTTTGTATAGTAGACATAATGTTGATGATGTATTAGCTTTTATTGGTCATCATGTTGGTAATGTTTATATTATTGATCAACATAATTTGAAAAATGAAAGGCACTTTGTAACTCAAGATGATAATGAGTGGCTTTGGCATAAAAAATTTGAGCATACAAGTATCGATACCTTAACCAAAGTCAATCGAAAAAAGCTAGTGAGTGGTCTACCCAAGAGCAAATTCATCAAGGATCACATATATGAGGCATATCAAATGAAAAGGTAAGTGAAGAACTCCCACAAGTCTAAAGTTATGGCTACTTCATCAATATCACTTCAACTTCTCCATCTAAACTTGTTTATATATATTGGGACTATAAGTCCAAAAGGTAAAAATTATATTCTTGTTATTGTAAATGACTATTTTAGATATTCATGGGTTTTATTTTTTCTCATTAAAATAACTATCTTAATACATTTGTTGGTTTTACAATAGAGTTCAAAATGAAAAAGTCCATATGATTTCTAAAATTCATAGTAATTATAGTGATGAATTAAAAATCATTCTTTTGAAATGTATTACACGAAAAATTGAATTGAGCATCATTTATTGGCTCCACACACTCCATAACAAAATAAAGTTGTTGAAAAAAAATAAATCTCTTCAAGAGATGATAAGGATCATATTTAGCGAATACCCTCTACCCAAGTACTTTTGTGTGGATGCCATTAATATGGCTTGCTAAATCTTGAATTGAGTTTTATTCATCTAATTTTAAACAAAACTCTATTTGAGTTGTGAAATTCAAAAAAGTCAAATATTAGATATTTTCATATTTTTTATTGTAAATATTTTATATTTAATACAAAAGATCATTTGCCTAAGCTTGATTGAAAAATATATAATTTTCTTAACTACTCTACTACTTCGAAGACATATAGAGTCTTCAGTAATTCTTCTATGATTGTTGAAAAATTTATAAATATTGTATTTGATGAAGCTAATCCTCTATTGGAGAAATAGTCAATTGATAATGATGTAAATATCTACTAGAAATTAAATAACATACAACTCAAAAAAATAGAAGAGAGTGAGTCAAGTAAATATTACAAAGGAAAGGATGATGACAAAGAAGAGGAATAACAAGAAAAATAAAATAGAGATAAAGAACTCTCCAAGGTATGAAAATTCAAGAAGAATCACCTGAAAGATCAAATCATCAGTGATATTAAACAAGGGGTAAAAACTAGACATGCTATTAGATATAATTTTTTAATATTTTCTCAAGTTGAACCCAAAAATATTGATGAATCTCAAAAGAATGTTAGTTGGATTCTTTCTATGTAAAAAGAATTAAATCAATTTGAGCATAACCAAGTTTGGGAGCTTATTCCAAGATTAAATGTCTATCAAATAATTAGTACTAAATGGGTCTATAGGAATAAGTTAGATAAAAACGGTGTTGTGGTTAGAAACAAGACTAAATTAGTGGCCTAAGATTTCAACCAAATAGCGAAACTCAATTTCAATGAAACTTTTGCACTTGTAGCTTATTTAGAATCTATTCGAATTTTTCTTGGCATGCTTTAAAAGATTTAAACTTTTTTAAATGGATGTTAAAAGTACTTTTTTAAATGGTATGTTATTAGAGAAAGTCTATGTTAAACAACCTCTCGATTTTGAAGACTCAAATTTTTTCAATCATATTTTTAGATTGAGAAAGGCTTTATATAGTTTAAAGTAAGTTATAAGAGTTTGATATGAAAAGTTAAGTCCTTTCTGATTTCAAAGAGTTTTCGAAGGGATTGTATAAACACTATATTATTTTTGTTAAAAATAAAAAATTATTTATTAGTAGTATAAATTTATATTAATGATATTATATTGAGTGCTATATGAGCCTAATGGGAGAACTAAACTTCTTTCTTGGATTCCAAATGTAATAAATGAAGGACTGGATCTTCATTGACCAAGCTAAATATACCAAAGAACTACTCATGAAGTTCAACATGGATGAAGCTATGCTAATAGAAACTCCAATGAGTCCTTCAACCAAGTTAGACAAAGATAAATATAGTGAAAAGGTTGATTAAGAATAGTATAGAGATGATTAGAAGTTTATTATATCTTACCTTGAGTAAACCCGATATAATATTTAGTGTTTTCTTATGTCCTAGATTTTAAGCTTCACCCAGAAAATCTCATCTAGTTACCATGAAATGCATACTTAGATATTTTAAGAACACACTAGATCTAGGTTTATGATATCCTAGGGTTGATTATTTTGATTTGATTGGCTTTGGTGACGTGAATTATGTCCAATGTCATGTGGATAGAAAGAGCACAAGTGACATATGCTAATTTCTTGGGAAAGCTCTAGTATCATGGAGTTCCAAGAAATAAAATTCAGTAGTTCTTTTACCACCAAGACTGAATATATGACTGCAAGGTGTTGTTTCTCACAAATCCTTTAGATGTGACAAATATTCTAAAATGTTGATTGTGAATTTTCAAATATACCAATTTCTTGTGATAATACTAGTACTATTAGTTTGTCTCAAATTATGATACTACATTCTAATTCAAAACATATTGATATTCAACATTATTTTATACGTGATCAAGTTTCTAAAAGGGATGTTTCATTTATTTTTATTGAAATCGATCGTCAACTTGTGGATATTTTCACAAAACCATTGGATGAGGCATAGTCTCATTTGATTTAAAATGAAATTGGAGTTTTACAACTTACTTAATTTGATTAAGTGTTTTGAAATAGATTGGTAATTTTTTTTCTTTTGCAAAATCTTTGCTTTCTGTCAGTCTAGTTCTGAGGTCCAACTAAGACAATTCGGATGCTCAAACTATGATATCTTTTTTTTGCTCTCTAATTCCATTCTTCAAACACTTGACTAGGGAATTTTGGATGATCGAAGAATCTTCAAATGACCAATCCTTTCTATTCAAACCGTTCAGACATTCAAACACATTTATGCCAGTTTTTAATCTCTGTCTACTATATTTGAATGCTCGAACAAATAGGTTCAGACATCCAAACATGAAAATTCTAGCTTAAAACCCTAGGTGGCCGTACAAAGGTCTTCAATTTCTCTCGCACGATCTATCTCCTTTGGCACTCCAAAAACTCCAAGCAACTTCTCCAATAATATAAGGGCTCCCTTGCAACTTCCCTTCCATTCCGTATATTTATTCCCCTAATTCTTTTTTATTTCTCCATGGCTCCTCACACTAGAACCCCTGCCTCCAAAAGCAAATACTCTTCGACTTCAACATCTTGTGTGGAACCTTAATTCTCTTCTCAATTTCATTCCATGAATAGTTTTACATGGTTTAGAGATAGATTTGCTAGTGCTAGAATTATTCCTCCATGTATTGTTGACTTTGTAGACCTTGCCTTTCTTAACCTCTCTACCTTCTTTATTCCCCAAGGATAGGTTGACCTTGTATCCTTCTGTGAGACCTACAATATGAAGGACGTGTGGATTTTCTGTGCCAATGTATTCTTTGACTATGACCACACGACCCTCACCTCCAACTATAGAAATACACAAATTACTCTTGACCCTAACATATTAGGTCTCATCTTAGGACTTTCCTATTGCCCTTTGTAGTTTTTATGATGATCAAATCATATATTTAATGATATCTTAAGTATGTGTAGCAAATAGCTAAGCCAAGTTGGAAACAAAGATCAAGGCTGTTCATATGCCTCAAGGATAGATGGACTTAAAGATCGACTTGAAGATGAGATGTGATGGTGCATCAACGAATGAAACTTGATGAATTGAAGATGGCTTGAAGAAAGTTCAAGAGATCAAGTTCAGGTCAACTAGATTTAGATTTTCATTTGTTTTGTCGAGTCGAGAATTTATTTTGAAATTAATTTTTAGAGTTTTTTGTTAGCACTCAAACTAATTTTTAAATACCTTCACTGGCTCATTAGATAATGTCTAGCATGAAGATGAAGTTGCAGTAAGAATAGTAGTTTCTCTGTTAATTTTGAACGCCTAAACTTCATCATTTAGATACCTAAATGTAACAAAAATAACTCTATAATTTATGATAGCTTCGGATGTCCAAACCCCAAAATCAAATACCTGAAGTTTATAAGTTGTAACTTCTGAGAAAATTTATGCTCAGGATTTAATCGCCCAACAAGTTGGTTGGACGTTCGAAACCATATATTTTCAACATCAAAACCTTATAATTGGGCATCCAAAGCTGTAATATTAACTTTAACAGGTAGTAAAAATTTGATTGTTGGAAGGCTTCGGTCATCTAAATAGGTACAGTTTGGATGCCCGAACATAGTAGAGCACAGCTCAATGGCTAGCTCTCTCACCAATGATTATATAAAGGCTTGGGACTTCTTTGCTCGGTGAGGAAATAAACTTTCAATATCTTCAAAGTAAGTAACCCCAAAAATGCTCTTAATCTTCTAATCTCAAGCAAATCCCCAATTGCCCTTGTACTCATCTTGAGACACTTTGTAGTGAACTTCAAATGTATCATTCTTTTGCTTTTTACACTTTTAAACACTCGTAAAGTGTGAATATAAAATAAGCTCTAATGTAGAATGCCACTTGCTCAATAGAAAAAAGAAGTTATTCGAGCGTTGCTTCACTCTAACGGAGAGACAGGCATGACTTCACTCAAAGGAAGCAACACTTACATTTTGCAAGTAAATATAAATGCTTGGTGTCACCTTAATAAGAGACATCACTAGTTGAGTGATTGAAGTTCTCAAAAGAGAGGCAGGGGCCATGGAGTAGAAGTGGTTGGTCTGCGAATTACATAAAAAATTATGGTGCATTTCTTACTTGTGGACTTGTGGCTTTGTCTTTAGGTTATGAATTAATTTTAATTGTAAAAAATTATCATTATTCTTATTAAACCTAATTCATCCCGCTCTTAGGTTGTTATATTTGCCAATAATTAGTATTAGAGCCTTGTGCTCTTACTTCTAGATTAACATCCTTGAGTATCAATCTTTTTGTCAATCCTTGAATTTTTTGCTTTTAACTGAATTTTTAAAAAAAATTTATGTATTGATCTCTCTTGAACTCTTTATTGATTCCCTACTTGTTCAATCATTTCAATGCATATATTAAGGGGGAGTTATACATTTGTTGATGATAAAAGAGGGAGAAAATATACGTGTTATATTGCTCTAAATAGGAGAAGAATATTAGAGTAAGAGGGAGCATTATATCTTATGCTAAATTATGATATTTTCATGTTATGCTTATTTGCTCTAGTTGATACATATTTTAAATTACAAATTCTTTATCAAATAGTTTATTCTTTTTATTTTTTGTGAGGGTTTATTATCATTAAAAAGGGGGAGATTATTGTCCTTTGTAATTTTTATGATGATCAAACCATGTATTTGATGATATATTGAGCATATGTAACAAATTGCCAAGCTAAGTTTGAAATGGAGATATAAGCCGTTCAAAAGGCTCAAGCATAGGCAAACTTAAAGATCAACTTGAAGATAAGACATGATAGTGGATCAACAAACAAAGCTTGACAAATTGAAGATAACTTGAAGAAAGCTAAAGAGATCAAGTTTAGCTCAACTAGGTTTAGATTTTTATTTATTTAGTCGAAACAAGGATTTATTTTAAGATTAATTTTTAGAGCCTTTGTTTAGCACTCAAAATTATCTTGGAAAGCCTTCACCGGCTCATTATTTAACCCAAGTTTAGTTTGAGATGATGTCTAGTATGAAGCTGAAGTTGTAGTAAGAATAGTAGTTGCTCTATTAACTTTGAATGCCTGAATATAGCATAAATAACTCTGTCATTTTTTATAGTTTCAAATGTTCGAACCCTAGGATCGGACACCCAAAGTTTGGAAGCTATAACTTCTGAGAAAATTCATGCTCAAGGTTCAGTCACCTAACAAGTTGGTCAAATGTCTGAAACTGTATGTTTTAGACATCCAAACCTTGTAATCAAGTGCCCAAAGCTATGATATTAGCTTCAATGGCTAGTAAAAATTTGACCATTAGGATATTTCAGTCATCTAAACAAATACAGTTTAGACATCCGAACACAATGGAGCATAGCTCAACGGCAAACTCTCTCACCAACGGTTATATAAAAGCTTGGGACTTCTTTACTTAGTGAGAGAACGAACTTTCAATTTTCTTAGAGGAAGTATCCCCCTTCCAAAACCTTCTAACCCCAAAAATGCTCTTAATCTTCTAATCTCAAGCAAATTCTCAATTGCCCCTATACTCATCTTGAGATACTTTGTATTGAGCTTCAAATATATCATTTTTTTACTTTTTTCACTTGTAAACACTCCTAAAGTGTGAGTGTACAACAGGCTTCGGCATGGAGTATCATTTACTCGATAGGAGCAAGGAGTTGTATGGGCATAACTTTACCCTAACAAAGCACTGGGTGTGGCTTCATCCAAAGGAAACGACACTGATGATTTGCAAGTAAATATAAAGGCTTGACTTCACCTTAAGAAATGACATCACTAGTGAAGTGATTGAAGTCCTCAAGAGAAAGGTAAGGACAGTGACGTAGGAGCAATTTGTCTCCAAACCATGTAAAAAATTATGATGTATTTTTCTCCTTATCTATTTACTTTATTGCATTCATCATTTAATTTCTTATTTGTGGACATTTGATTTTATTTTGGGGTTGTGAATTGGTTTTGATTGTAAAAAGCTATCATTATTCTTATTAAACCTAATTCACCCCCTCTTCTTAGATTGTCATATTTACCAACATTCCGACTGAAAGGGAAGAGGTCACCTTTCCTCAACAATGGTCTGATGTAAACCTTCTCATTAAATTATTTGAAACTATTCAGAAAGTTTTTGGGGAGTACCATATACAAGCTTTGTGCATGATAAAGGCCCTACCCTCTAACCTCCTTCCTCTTAGATCTTATATCATCCACTAGATCCTTACCTATACTATCCTTCAAACGATGAGCATCATGATGAGGTCTCCTATATTGAGTTATATTTGATTTATTGCATTTTGACTAGGAGACTGGTCTACCTTTTTTACATCATCCTTCATCAGATGGCCTAGTATATTATGCATTTTGCTATTATTCTTAGCTACCCTAGCATCATCGCTTACATCTTCCACCATTTTGGGGTAGTCTCTACCTGTCAAGGTCCACTTCATTATTATATCCCTCCTCAGACCTTCACTAGAGCCTCCCTTCACCGCATGAGATTCAACTCATAAGAGGATGATGACATCATCCAAATACAAGACCAGTCATCCGTCATAGGTCGAGTCTAAGAGATTGCTCCCACTTCTACTAGCACCAATAGAGCAGGTGCAAAGGCTAGAGTTACTCTCGAGGCTGAGGATATTAGATACTCATTATAATCTGTTGATCAGTAGCTAAATGAGCTAACTCAGTGGCTGATCTGACTTGAGGGGATAACTACTACAGGCTCCTAGTAGACCCTAGAGCATCTAGACTCTCTCAAGGGAATACTAACCGCCTTCATAGACCACTTTGGGCAAGGGTCAAGCTCTTAGAGACTCTATGTTTTATTTTGTGCCCTTGTATGGTTTTTCACTTGTACTTGTGTTTTGATGATCACTTTTGTGGATGATTAGTGGCTTGTGACATGATTATGTATTTTGGAACTCTATTTATGCTTATGGATAGTTTTATCTCTTATGGATCATTTTATATTGGGTTTATGTGGATGTGAACTTTTATATTAATTTGTGAAATTTTGATCTAAATGGTATTATTTTAGTTTCACCAATGGCATTATTGTGATGGTGGGTGCTCATACTGTTGTTTTCCCTATGTATCGCCTTTTTTATTGATATCAAAAGGGGGAGAAAAATAAATAGGGGGAGTTGTCATAGTAATGGAAAGTCTTACATTCGTGTTTAAACTTGTTAAAATTCTTGTATAATGTGGAGATTCTTATCTGTTATGCATGACTCTAGTTGCTAAATTGCTTTAAATGTAAACATTTTTTTTAACAAATTAGATTATTTTTTTATGTTTGTGAAGGTATATCATCATCAAAAAAGGAGAGATTGTTGCCCTTATAGTTTTAATAATAAATAAATTTTTAATTTATCTTAAGCATGTGTATCTAGTAGTCAAGTCAAGCTTGAAATAAAGATTAAGTCCATTTAGAAGTCCCAAGTGTACATAGATATGAAGATAATAATGAAGATGAGGTATGATACTTGATTAATGAATGAAACTTAAAGAATTAAAGATAACTTAGAAAAAGCTCAAGAGATCAAGTTGGCTCACTAGGTTTAAAATTTTTATTTATTGTTTGAGTCGAAGATTTGTAACCTGAATTTTTAGTTTAGAACATTGGCTAGTATTCAAACTCATCTTAGAATCTCTTCACTAGCCTATTACTTTTATCCAATATCAATTATGAGATTATGTCAAACGAGGACTGAATTTGCAATGAACCAGCTAAGATTTTTTTGTCAACTTCGGATAGCCGAACTTCAAAGTTTGGATACTTGAATATAGCAGAAATAACACTGGGATTACTAGTAGCCTCGGATGCACAAACCTCTCGTTCAAATGAACGAGTATCAAAAGTTGTAAACTTTATAGCTCTCAAGTTTCTAGGAATGGTCGTCTAGTATAGGTCTCAATCGCTCGAATCATACATGTTCGGATAACAAAACCTGATGACCAGACATCCAAATTTGCGACATCAACTCTAATGGCTAGTTAAATTTAACCATTAAGATATTTCTGATGTTTGAACCTTATGGTCTGGATGCCAAAACATGGAAAACATAATTAGTGACAGCTAATTTTCTCCCTAATGGGTATTTAAAGGTTTGAGACTTATTTAATATAGAAATTTTGCATATCTTAAGCAATTCTTGTCTCAAAATACAAGCTCCCAATAGCCCACTAGCCTCTAAGTACTCTAAGCTTTTCTCTTCAATTTGCAAATTTTTAAAAGTCCTTGTACTCTTTTGAGAGGTCTAGTAATGATGATTAAGTATAACTTTTCATCTTTCTCATTAATTGTAAATATTCCTAAGTTGTTAGGAGTGTGAGAGATTCAAGACTTCGAATTGGAGTAGATATTTGCTCGGTTGAAAGAAAAGTTAAAAGGGAGTGGCTTCACCTATAAAAATGAACTATAGGGAGAGTCTAAATCCTCAAGATCAGGGCAAGGATCGTAGAGTATACGTGATTGGTTGTCAAACCATGCAAAAATTATGGTGCCATCTTTACTCTACTCAATTCTTTTTATAGCATTCATGATCTAATTTTTTGCTTGTGGGCTTGTGATTTTGCCATTAGTTTGTGAATTAATTTTTAATATCAAAAGTGGTTATTATTCTTTTTATACCTAATTCACTCTCCCTTTTAGGTCAATTTTTGCCTATCATTAATCTTTTTCTTCTTTCATATTCTCTTAACTCTCAAGTCTTTAATCTCATATTCAAGCTACAAGTTTTGATAGTCCGATTTTCAACTCTTCGACTCTTTGGCTCTTCTACTCTTCAAGTTGACATACTTGAAATCAAGTTTATTTTATTTTTTTTCTTATATTTTTTTGATAATGATAGGCTTTGTTTCAATCCTCGTTTTTCTTTTGAGGATGAATCTTACTTTTCGAATTTCAATTGAAAGTTAAGGTCAATGTTAGCAAATCTTCTTTAGGTTAATGTAACCAATATTCTGGAAGAAAAAACTAGTGATGCTTGGACACAATATGATATAATAGTCATGGAAGGTGAGGAAAAAGTCATTTGTAAAGAATGCAGGAATCAACTACATGCTAGAAGTGTATATGGCATTGGCCATCTTCAAAAGCACATCGAATCTCATTTAGAAAGAGAGCATGACTCAAACATAATTTTCTTTTACGACTACTCTTTCTTCTAATTCACTTGGCGTTCATAGATTTTTGAGAGAAAGAGAAAGAAAATTTGGTTTAAATATATTATTTTTGATGAATTACTATTTTCTTTTACATAAAATTTTAAAATGAAAAAACTACTCTAAGAATTAAATTCACTCTTTCAAAAAATATCCTGGAACAATACTAGGAATGATGCAATGAAGATATTCACTACCAAAAAAATAAATGAATTTTCTTTTTACATATTATGATCAGAGTTTTATTCTTATATTTGATTGTTAGAGTGCTTATTATGGTGTTTCTTATAGTTGTGTTACTACTTATTATATTAATGATATATGGATGTTACATAAATATATTATTAGTTTCAAATTTTTAAAGTACTCTCATAATGTAACTAATATTGCCAATATTATTCTTCAAACTATTTTGAGTATAATATTTAAAATAAAATATTTAGTATTATTTTAGATAATACTAGTAATAATAATGTTGATTTGCTTAAACATCAGTTGCTTATTTTATTGAATATTATTATCTAATATTTGTTACCTATGTCATATATTTAATTTAGTTGTTCAAGATGGACTTATAATTAGAAATATAAATTTTGAAATTAAAAAATTAGAAATTTATGCAAATATATTAGATTTACTCCTAATTATGCTCATGATTTTAAAGTTTTATATAGGCAATTTCAAAAGCCACATAAAATATTTTCTCTTGATAATAAAAATAGGTGGAATACTACTTATAAGTTATTCAAATTTTTTTATGATTATAATAGATGCTTACTTTTTTTGTGCACAATATATGGGTGATTGTGTATTGATTGATGTAATTTAAATGGTATACAAATTATTTATATCATTATTAAATTATTTTTATGTTGTAACTATAACTCTTTTAGATAGTTATTATCCTACAACTTGTTTAGTATTTAATCAACTTATACTTATTTCTTTTGCTTTTAACAAATATATATCATTTTCTGAATTTGCACAAATTATTCTTCCAATGAAAGCAAAGTTTGAAAATTATTTTTAAGCTATCAATTCTGTATTTTCTCTTGCCACCATATTAGATTCACAAGTTAATCTTTCAGGTTTTGAAATATTAGTTGATGAGTATTATGATAATATGTATTTTTCATAAATATAGTAGAATATAAATAATATGTTAAAAAACTATTATATGATATGTATCATATTTATCAAACACAATATGGTAGCTCATCTCATTATGGTCCATCAGAGCATGCCATTGACCATTCCAAGTCAAAATCTTATATGTTTTCTATTTTGTAGAGGAAAAAACAGAAATTAATTTCAACATCTTCTTTACAGAATGAAGTAGTTCTATATGAAAACCAAACTTTGGACTTTTTAACTAATGAAGATGCTGAAATTTTTGGTATATTATCATAGTCAAAAGTATATGCAAGTAAATATCTAGTGTTTTTCACCATAGACCATGATTTACCGACTGTTCCAATGTATATAGTTACATTAGATCTTATCTTAGTATAGAAAAAAGAGTATTAAACGACAAGAGAACCCAATTAATACCTAAAAATTTAGATGTATGTATCTACATAAAATATTGGTATGATATTAAAAAAAGAATTTAAGGATTTAGTAAAAGTTCAACTAGTGAGGAGATTCAAAAAGTTAAAAAAATGAAGTATACTTATCTGGAAGTTTGAGTGCGATTTTTAAAGAATTATAATAGTAAGTTAGGAGTATACATGTATGTATTATTATATTTCAAATTATTTTTCATATTTTGATTGAATTATCTTACTAACTTCAATGTCAAATTATCTTATTGGCGATCTTTTTTTTGCAAGCTTTAAACAATGATGCAGATTTCTCATATCTCAAATATAAATAAGCATAATACTCATTAATCAATTCAAATATGAACATATCTATTTTTTTCAATTTTTATGGATATTGTTTTCTATTTCTATTTCGATTTAATTTTTTTCTTGATTTTTTAGGTATTTACAAAAATAAAATTTTTATTTCCAAAATTTAAACCCAAGTCTTTTGAAAGAAAATTAGGAACCTTAATCAAAGAAGCTATAAGTCATTATTAATTATTTTATAATTTATATATTTATTTATATTTTAAATATTTAAAAAATAGGCCAAGCACAGCACTGGCCATAGGCCTATGAGCTACGAACTGTGCCTTGTGCCCTTTTTCTAGTTAGCACAGCCCATTTGACATATCTAATGCTTGTACTCAGTCAATCAGTTAGTAGTCAAACGTCATATTTGAAAAAAAATTAATCAACATAATTATAAAGTTATTAGTAACACTTCAGACTTAACTGACATAAGTACAAAACTATCAATGATATTTCAAACTTAACCTACACGAGAGTAAAATTGTCAGTGATGTTCAAACCTAATCGATAATAATCTTAAAAACTGTCGATTATAAAACCAAGCATGATTAGTATAAACTAAGACTACTAGCCATTTTCTCAAATTAAAAATTTTAAAAAGTCAATCAACAATAAACAAAAAGTCAACGGTGATGTTAACTAGTATAAGTTAAAACAATTAACCACACCCTTAAATTAAGTAAAATTATCAATATCTGATCAAATCATCCAAATCAAGTTTTAGAGAGTCGATCTATCACATTGTACTCGATCAAGTACACAAGAGAAGGACAATAGTGAGCATCAAGTCTTTCCCAAACCCTCCCCTATTTGATCTTATTTTATGTTATGAATTTAAGTTCTTTAAATTGTGAAGTGAGTATATACCTTTATTTAAGATATGTAACCCAAAATTTTAATTAATTGAATCATATTTTTTTTTCTTTTTGTGTCTATATTTTATTAATTAGGTATCTTCCTTTAGAAAATTTCTGATAATTTTCAGAGTAATTAATAATAAAAACTTGCATCTATTAAAATAATACCTAATAGTGCACTAAAATGAAAACAAATTTGATTTGTTATTTCAGGATGATTTTTTGGGGTCCTCTACCTATTCTAAGTGGTTGATCACGGCTCCACACCCCTAAGATAGTCAATACCTCTTCATCATTATCCTTGGCTCAAATCCTCTTTGTTGTGCTTAGCACCTCCTCCATCAATTAGCTATGGATAGCTTTGGCCCAAACATATTTCTTAGGAGCATGAATGTTTCTCACATATTAAAATATCTAAGGTGAGGCATACATGCCCAAGTTTGAAAATAGTACAAAATCCAAAACATACACCAACAAAGTCCTCACTAGCACTGCGTTTCTCAGCAACTTCAACTATCAATTTGAGTACATTATTCTTCTATTTGTCTATAACTTGTGACAAGTTCTATACCTCGAGAGGTGGCTTCTCACACCCATTAACCGTGAATTCAACTTTTCATCTTCCTAATAAAAATCCTAACAATAAGCATACATCCTCGACTATGAATATAAAATACCTTCTCACAAAGGATGAAACCATCCTACTTCTCATCATACATGGTCAACAATGTGTCAAGTAGAAGCTTATTATTTTTCATCTCCGAGACATTTAAAAGTCTTACGAACAGTATCGCTCCCAATAGTCACTTGTATTTTATAAACATCTTCTCCTTTAATTTTACTATCATAAAATTGAGACATGAAAAGTAACATATGTGGGAGATCAGAGTCTTCTCTTTCTCTATTGTAAATGTCAAAGAAAATTATTCGTATTACTATAATTCATAACTAAAATAAGCATACATTATCTTCAAAGAAAATTAATCATACATTATCTTCAAACTATAAGTATGACTAATCTATGCAATATACTAAATCTATGATACGATTAAAATTAATATATATGCACAAAAAAAAGCTATAGTGCATAAAAATAATTGTATTGTACAAAATATAGTCAAACATTGTATTTTAAGCTTCTCACAGTACAAATATAATATCCAGTATTCAAATTATCATTCATAATCATTTATTGAGAATATAAAAATACCTAAAAATGTTTAAAGGCAACATCAGTCCTAAATTATACATCTAATATAAATATAGTACACACAAAATATAAAGTACAAGTCATTTCCCATAAACTTAGTCCACATTTATCATCTCAATCTCTATACTAAATTTAGTTTATCTTGCAACCAAAATATGTGATTGTCAAATAATTTGACTCTAATTATCCTTTTAATCATGCCCACATTTCATCATCAAACATTCTCTCACTCAATCAATTAAAATAAAATAATGATCACCATACAAAATCAAACTCTCATCGAAATATACTACAACAAAGAAAAAGTCCTAATTAAAATTCAACATCTACAATAAATAAAAAATAAAAAAATAGAAAAAGAAGAAAGAGGAAAGAGAAAGAGTCTCCATCCAAGATACGAGTGCGCCCCCTGAGTTAGAGTGAAATTACGAGCAGGATCGAAAGCTGAATATATTGAACAATGATAATCTCCGATGGCGCGAGATCTTGATGCAGGATATAGGCACGATCTCGAGTGAGGACACAATCGCAAGTGAGATCGAGAGCCAAGAATGATTTTGGGCAAGGACAAAAATGCAATCTTGGGTAGTTTGCCAAAGCATGAATGATGATCATAGTTTCAAAACTGTTCTTTTAAGGGATAATTACCTACACTCCCCTAAGATTTTCCTTATTTACCAAAAATCTCTCGAGATTTTGATAATTACATATACCTCCCTCCTTTTCAAATTTATTACCTACAATCCCCTAATTATTATTTAATCAAATTTTTTTTGAAAAATTTTACTTTTACCCTCCATAATTTTACAATTAAATCCCCTAAAAAATTAAACTTCTCACTCTCTACTCTTTTTCCCAAACATTTACAGATAAACCCTTTGAATATCTTTATTTATAAAAATCTAAATGTTAATATTTTCAAATAAAGATTTAGAAAAAGGAGATA
The DNA here is from genome assembly GCA_005019695.1 of Trichopus zeylanicus subsp. travancoricus. Classification (NCBI taxonomy): domain Eukaryota; kingdom Viridiplantae; phylum Streptophyta; class Magnoliopsida; order Dioscoreales; family Dioscoreaceae; genus Trichopus; species Trichopus zeylanicus. Next base: position 110,399 of record RXID01021867.1, read on the forward strand.
AAATATTTTAAATATTTTACAAATAAATCCTAATATTTGTATATTTATAAAAAAGCCCCTTGAATATTTTTATTTATAAATAAGTTCAAATTTTATAAGTTTTAAAATAAAATTTTATAAAAAAGAGTTGAAGGTATTAAAACTTAAAATTTTAAAACACAAATTCAATATTTTGTATATTTATAAATAGACCCCTCAAATATTTCTATTTATAAATAAGACCAAATTTTGTCAATTTTTAATAAAATTTCACAATATCAAAGTTTCAAAAATTTAAAATTTTGAATTACAAGTTTAATATTTGTATATTTACAAATAGACCCCTTGAATATTTGTATTTATAAATAAGTCCAAAATTTTATCATTTTCAAAATAAAATTTTACAAAAAAAAACATTGAAGATTTTAAAATTTCAAATTTCAAATTACAAGTTTCATATTTGTATATTTATAAATAGACTCCTTCAATATTTTTATTTATAAACAAGTCCAAATTTTATTATTTTTTAATAAAATTTTACGAAAAAGACATTGAAGATTTTAAAACTTAAAATTTCAAATTAAAGTTTAATATTTATATATTTAAAAATAGACCCCTTGAATATTTTTATTTATAAATAAGTTAAATTTTATTATTTTTAAAATAAAATTTTACAAAAAGGTCATTGAAAGTTTTAAAACTTTAAATTTAAAATTACAAGTTAATATTTATATATTTACAAATAGACCCGTTGAAGTATTTGTAGAAATATGAAACTTGTAATTTAAAATTTTAATCTTTAAAACCTTTAATGTCTTTTTTGTAAAATTTTATTTTAAAAATGATAAAAATTTGGACTTATTTATAACTAAAAATATTCAAGGGGGTATTAAAATTTTACAAAAAAGAGTTGAAGGTATTAAATTTTAAAATTTTAAAATACAAGTTTAATATTTGTATATTTACAAATAAACCCCCTAAATTTGTTTATTTATAAATATGTCACAACTATATTATTTTTAAAATAAAATTTTAGAAAACAAATATGGAAGGTTTTAAAGTACACCAATTTTTAATTACAAATTTAATATTTATACATTTATAAATAAACCCATCAAATATTTTTATTTATAAATAAGTCTAAATTTTGACAAAAAATTACTTAAAAATTAACATGAAAAATTAGGTATTTTTTGAAATAAGATCATAAATAACATATGCATATTAAAAGACATATAACTAACCATATGGATATAACATATTCTAATATTAGATATCATAATACATACATTATAATGCTTACATCCAAAATAGTAGTGATGAATATGTAGTATACTCGCAGATAAGGATCTAATGAACTTACACGCACATATCAAATCATTCGCAAATACTATATATCATAAGACATACGCTACAGTGCTGACATCTACATAACAAGTCATTTACAAATACACATAACAAGACATACTGCTTGGAGGGGCAGTAAAGCTAGGGCGAGTTAGACCATCTCTAAGATCGGATTAGGAGAGGTATTCGCTCGGTTGGAGATTTGCAAGATTACTAGCTCTCATTTCAGGCTTATAGAGCAGAATGAGAAGGTTCAACGCACTCAAGCAACTCAGTTTGAAGGGGGGAGGGGGGGCGGGGGGGCCGGTGCACAAACCAATGTCAAATCAACAAAACTTCTCTTACCACACCCTTCGTTACATTACTATACGCCCACCGTTCTAGAAGCATAGAGGGATTTCACAGTCATGTCTTCGCCGAAATAGATGATGATTGCTCTCACCCATTGGGATAATACTCTATGACATCTCTTTAGCATCTACAGTGGAGTCTCCCCTATCTGTTGGAACATTGACAATTAGGGTAGTTTTCTCCATGCACAACTGCCTAGCATAGTCCAATCCATAGGGGAGGGGGGGAGCGGCGAGGGTGCGAGCACAGCCAAAGAGGACGCATAAACACTCGGGTGCGAAGCCAGAGGCCGGCGCAAGGGCACGTGGGCGCGAACGCCCGAGGCCGGGTGCGCACCCTCGCTAGCTTGGGGCCTACAGTCGCGCCAACCTAGGGTGTCCATGCCTGCGCTCCCTAGCGCCGGCCTCTGACGTCTACTCTCGCGCACGAGCACGCCCTCTCCAGCTTGGGTCCTGCGTTCACGAACGCCAAAGACCGGTGAGGGTGCAGGCGCAGACTCCAGAGGTCGGTGCGAGCGCGGACCCCAGGCCGGCGAGGGCGCGCTTGTGCATGGACACGGATGCCAGAGGCCGACGCGAGGGCGCTCGAGCACGTGGGCGCAGACGCACAAGGTCAGTGCAAGTGCAGACGCCAGAGGCCGACGAGGGTGTGATCGCGGACGCCAAAGGCCGGTGCGAGCACAGACCCCAAGTCGACAAGGGCGCACAAGCGCGCAGGCATGGATGCCAAAGGCCGGCGCGAGGGTGCGCTCGCGCTGGTCTTGGGTGTCTGCGCTCGCGTGCCCTCGCATCGGCCCCTAGCGTCCACGCCCGCATGCTTGCGCTCCCTCGCCGACTTGGGGATCGCGCTCGCACCGGCCTCTAGCGTCGTTACCCACAAGCTCACTCACCCTTGCAGGCATGGCACCCACGCCCGCACTCACAGAAAAGAGTTGGGGGTGGGAGGAAAGCAACTTACCAAGACAGGGGGTCGATCTGTTCACGACAGGAGAGACGAACGCGGGTCAGCTTACAGGGTGGGGGTGCGAACGTGGATCTGCTCGCCGGAGGAGCAGACGGAGGCCGATCTGCTCGCGGGGGGGGTGCAAATCTGCTCATGGCAAGGGAGGGGGTGGCGGATCTGCTCGCGACTGGTTAGTTGGGGCCGAGCGGCCGCACTAGGGAGTGGGGGCACGAGGGCGCGACGGCACGAGAGACCAAGTGCAGGATTGGGTTGCGTAACGAGAGAAAATAATATTTAATTGTAAATATGAAGGAATTTTTTATAAATATGACTAATTTCAGGGTATTATACGTAAATATCCGAAAGTTATATAAAAAATAAATAATAAATTTTTTCAAAGTATAATTGTAAAATTACATAAGATAAAAGTAAAATTTTTATAAAAAAATTAATTAAATAATAATAAGGGTTATAAATAATAAATTTGAAAAGAAAAAAGTATAAGTAATTATCAAAATTTCGAAAAAATTTTGATAAATAAGAAGAATCTCGGATATAGATAATTATCCCTTCTTTTAATTCAAAAAAATTAAACGGGGAGAAAATCGTAATTTCAGCTCTTTTTAAACGACAGGATCAGAACTACATGAAATGTCAAATCGCAAGTGATGACTGGAAAATAGAGAAGTTGAAGGGGGTTTTTGATTAATTGAAAAATTTTCAAGGTGGGTTTGAGAATTGTTCAAAGCTTTAATTCCATAAACTTCAATTGCTCAAAACTAATATCTTAATGTCACAATCTGTTTTCTATCACAGTTCTTGATCATGAGATTATATATCTTCCATTAGCAAAAACTCATTCAAAATCAAGGGTTATCCCCAAGTTACACAATCATAAGCAACCCTAATTCCATTTACTTGTCAACTAATAGAATCCAACAGTTTCCATCAAGTAGTTTCTTTCTACATCATTTGATCATTGGAAAAAACCATCAAATTCAATCATTAACCCTAATCACCAATCCAGAGCTAATTTCAATTGGAAAAAACCATCAAATTCAATCATTAACCCTAATCACCAATCCAGAGCTAATTTCAACTCCCAAATCCCACTTAATTCTCATTCGAGTTAAGATTTTCTACACACTCAAACAAGGAAAAGAGACCAAACACGTAATTTTCTTTGCAGCAATGGACCAAATCAAATTTCAGAACTAGGCAGCAACCTTGTTCTTCTTCCTCGGCGAAGTCCGGCGCCCGACATCCGAACTCTTCTTCTTCTCAGAAGCAGAAAGAGATGTAGCTGGACTCCCCCGGCTCCGGGTCCGGCTCGCAACCCCTTCATCCTCCTCTTCAGCCGCCCGATCAAACTCTTCTCGTAGCCTCCTCGCCCTCCTCTTCTTCATAAAAGCCAAAGGTGCCACCTTTTCTACTTCTGCTTCCGCTTCTTCTTCCTCGGATTCAAAGGTCAGCGGATCTAGATCGGGAATCTTGGGCTTGCTCCGGTCTTGGGACTTGAATTGGGACTCGACCTGGGCCTTGAGCTTCTTGACGGAGCCTTCAATGCGACCCTGGAGTCGGCGACGCTCAAAGCTGAGGCCGCCCATGGACCAATGGGCCTCGCGGGCCCAGGAGAGGAGCGGCTCCATCACCGGCACCGGCGGGTCAACCCGCTCCCCGGAGAAGAAGAAGGGACGCGGGAGGCTGCTCCCGTAGAACTTCCCCGGTCCCAGCGCCACCACCATCGCCGCACGTCGGAGATTAAGATCGAAAGAAGGAGAGAATGAAATATTGGAGATGAGAAAACTGAGGATTTGGGGTGGAATTTATTAGGGTTAGGGATTGATAGAATTGGCGGGAAGATTTGGCGCCATTGCGGTTCTGGAGGGAACGAATCGCGCGCGACGCACAGGCGGAAAAGGAGTTTGGTTTTCGTGGATTTTGCATGACCCCCTGTAATCTAAAGTAATTATATCTTACCCCCTAAAATTATAACTATATAGTCTTTGCTTTGATGATATTTTTCACAGTATAAAATTTTATTAGCTAATTTCTAGGTATCATGTGTAATTATGCCTAAAATAAGGGGCTATATGTAAAAAATATTATTTCAGAATCTTATTAGCGCATATTCTCCATAAAAAATCCAGTCACACAAAACACCCCCTTTCCATTTAATGTGACCTTTACCTCTAAGAATTGATACAACGCAGACAAAAAACATGTTCAATTCAATGTACTTTGTCATGTGCGTATGAACAATCCGAAACCATACCAAATGCCCCGACACATCCAACGATTTGTTTCATAAAAAGCTCGGTATTATGGAGAAAGTTAGAGCACATATGTTCACATGAGTATCTCTGATTACAGAGTTCGCATACCATATACAAGTACATATACATATCTGCATACATAATGAATGGATGACATCTTATTACAGTACCAATGCAAACGAGACGGGCCCATTCATCAGAAACACGTATTAACCGAAGGTTTGGCTGCAGGTGCCATTGGAGAAGAGCCCACTGCTGCACCTCCCGCCATCAACGGTAGCGGCTGCCAAGCCATTCTGACCTGGTTGTGCCCCTGGCTCTTCTTCGAACACACCAAATCCTCTTTATCTTTGCCTTTCGCTGCCTTTCTCAACCGGAGACACTCTGTTCTGGACCCGATAGCCTGCCCTAGTATTGATGCAGCTATGGTGAAAGCCATGGCTGTCTTGGGCATCAGCACCGCCTTTCGTAACATCGCGATGAAGGGAACAGCAGCGTGGACTGCAATGAACCACTGGACAGAGAACTTGTCTGTGTGTTCTCTCCAGACCCCAAGGGGAACATTGGCCGCCATTCCAAGCAAGGCAATGGATAGCATCTTTGTAGATAAGGGCTGGGGACGGAGGTTTTTCACAAAGACTGTTTGAGCTAATGCAGCTCGAGCGGCTACAACTGCTGGAGGGCACCGAAATTTCACGCCCGGTGAGGACAGGAAAGCCTTGGCAACAAGGGGCAGCACCCCACTCACTGCACGGTAGGACTTTGCAATGGGACACTGACCAGTCTGTAGCCATTCATTGCTCAGTGCCTCGTGTGATGAATGACCTCCTTTCTGATAAATAATTGGAATAAAAGAAAAACCATTATCACTTGGAAGCAATGAGCCCACAACAACTAACAAGATAAAGATTTGCATGTTTGTTTCGCAGGAGTTAAAAAAAAAAAAACAGAAATAATGCCTCGACTGTTCAATTTGAATTTTGTATATGCTGCCAATGAGGGAAGCAAGTGTTCTCCACAGTGACACAACCATCATAGCCAAATCCTGGTTTACTGCCAAACTCATGAAAAATCTGTATGCTAGTTAATAGATCTGTTAGGATAAGTAGAAAAACAGAAACCCTTGGCACTAGAGAATAAACACAAGATCATTCTGTCAGAACCAAATCAACATTTTTTGGTTTCATACGCAAGTATCACAGATGAAGATACCATCATAAGCTAACATACCATAACAAAAAAAATACCTGTGAGACATTCTCTGACTTGGAGGATTTTTTATTTGGTTTCTTTCCCTTGTTTGAGAAAAAATTGAAGCCAAATGGTCCACTGGATCCAAAAGCTGAAAGACTGATACTGGCAGCATTTGCTGCCAAGGGATTAAACTGCGGAGAAGGATCTGGTTCAGGATTCTGAGCATGCATATATGCTTTTTCTGAAAGTGGGATAACTCCATCTTTTCCATGGAAAAGCTTGAATGCTGTTGCGAAGCAAGGCCCATCTTCAAATATTGGGCCTCTGGCTCCTTGTACCTGACACTGAAGGCGAAGAATGTAAGTCATATGCAGAGAACAGGGTATAAAGCATAAACATGGAAGCCAAAAAACTCAAGTGATCTAAAGAAAACACACATGCAAGGGAAAGTTGAACAATGATGAGAAACTGAAGCTTGTAGGTTCATTGATGTTCCTTAAAAATGGGCATTTCTGAATGTTTTGGTGGGTAAACAAATTCTCAGTTGATGGTTGACCAAGCAATCCTTCAAAGAAAAGATCCATTTTGCAATGATCTGCTCAAACTGCACAGAGAGAAGAAATGAGTTCAACCATCCATGCTTCTACTAACAAGAAGCAACTCATAAAGAAACCTTGACAAAAGGAAGTGATTAATAGAACCAAGATTGCAAAATAAAAATATTACTATAAAGGAGTTTGCTAGTTGGATATAGGAATAATATACCACTGAAATTTATCCAAAGTGACCACATGTTACTTGAAATAATTATCTAAGTAAAAAAGGGACCGTCTTAAAAATATCAATTACATTGGTTCACAAAATTGACAAATCCTTGCTTGATTAGTTAAAAAACTTCAGGTCTTCTTACTTAAATGTGAAGAAGATAAGTCACTGACTCTAAAATCAGATAAGGTCCTTAACCAAAATTGTTGATAAACAAATAATTAAAAGACTGAGCCTTCCAGTTTCAAAAGGCGCTTTACTGAAAGATCAGTGAAATGGCAGGTCATGATCATGTCTCACATGATTAATACATCTATTGAGAAACTCCTATCATGTGATAAGAGTAAAAATAAATCCAAAGTCAGTGTCTTACAGTTGGTCAAATGGACAACCTTCAACTATTTGTTTGTGAATATTAGAAATAAACAAATCACTTGAAGTATATTTGACTTCCAAATAACAAAATACATGAAGAAAATGAAGAAAACATATGATATGTTCACAGTGGCCTTTGCAAACTGCTACAATCAGCTAACTGCTCATGAGTTGAATAACTTGCCACATCTCCAGTAACACCACAACTTGAGAGTTGAAACATATAACAACTAAAACTAACATGTTCATAACAGGCAAGTAACATGTACAGGAACTTTCATTCTGAAATTTAACAGATGAACAAGCAGCAATAGGAAAAGAATAAGAAGAATCCACATCCCAACAAATAGAGAGTTTCCGGTGAGTTAAACATAAATAACAATTATCTAGAGAACATTTAAGATGAAATTTAGAACACCAATGCACCAAGACAACCATGACAGCCTTTGAAGGGAAGATGTTAACCAAGCTGAACTATAGTTGTTTCAACAATTCCAAAGGCAGAAGAAAACCTTATAGTCATAATTCTATGACAAAATGGCAACTTGGCATGAAAAACTTAAACAAATCAATAAGCAGAATAAAACACAAAATAAAAATACTCCAGTATCAGGAATAGTTCGATGGCAACAATTATCAATCAACTTTTAACTTCGGACTAGCAACAAAATCCTAAATTCAACATGATCATCAATGAAAAAGCCTCCAGTATCAAAATCACATAATTCCTGTTTACCCCAAGAACACTAGCTCCCCCAACCACAGCAATCCACCATCAGAAACAGAGAATCCAACTCAAGTTCTCAAACGCCATAAAAAACACAGAGAAAAGCACAGTTGCTTCCATGATCACCCAATGAGTCACAAATACCACATTTCAACGCAAAACAACAAGAGAAAAAAGGAAAAAAAACGGAGGAATTTTTCGTTATTTTCCACTAAATACTGACATTAGAGATCAAAAAAACCTTAAAATTCGTTCCTGTTCCAAATATACACCCATCTCAGCCCTTAAATCCCCTTAAATAAACACCAAGTAAAGCTAATCAGAATACCTCACAAGAATCGCAATCCTAAAACCTCAAAAACCAGAAATTTGTTTGAAATGGAGACCAACGATTCACAGATCAACAAAAAAAATAACACAAAGCGAAATCAGTCTCAAAAAACACAAAATTTTCGCACAAACAGCAGCAAATCGAAGCATTTTTAAGAAATTTCTGTAAAAGACTGAAAAAAAATATAAACCTGATCTGCTCGGGCGATGTAGAAATCCGAGAGAAAAACAGGAAATCTGGAGATTTCGTGTGGAGACCACGAGATGGACAACGAACTTGTAACTTGCGTGGCTCGGAGGAGTCCACAACTCCCCCCATACAAAACCCTCTATATAGCCCTGTATTTACGAAAAAAGACTCATATATTTCTAGTATCCGCAAGAAAAAAAAGTTCCTATGGAAAGTTTTGCAAAAGGATCCTTATATTTTTTTTCTTTATTTACAAAAGTCCTTTTTCAAGCTCATATATTTCTTATTTTGAATGGCCCAAAATTTACTTGCATATAAAATAAAAACATCCACCATAGTACTTATATATATATATGAAGTCATCAAAAGTTTGGAAAAATTTTCAATTTCTCACCGAAAATTTTTTTAATTCTTAAAAATCCTCTCCAACTTTTGAAATCTTCAATAACCCACTCCATTAACCACTATTACCATTAAAAACTCATGTGATGAGTCTCACCCTACAAAAATTAAGTATCAAATTACTGTTATATATTCTAACATTAATATAATAATATATAAGTTATTATAATAGTATTGTAACAGTAATATAATAATACATGGACTCTAGTAATAATAATATATATCTAGAAAGTTTTTTTCTAATCATATGTGATTTATTTTTATCGTAATATTTAATTTTAAATATATATACTTGATTTTAATCTTTTTATCTTATGTTAACTTTATATTTATTTGGTTTTGATCACTATCGCCTATTTTACTCTGTTATTTATTATTCAACAATAAAAGATTTTGGGAAAATTTTCAAAACTAGTGAAATATTTTTTTCCAAAATTTTTTGTTGATGAGCAATGCAATAAAAATATTTAGCTATTGAAAAAATTATTCAATCTAGTTGAATACTATGCAACATAGAGTAAAACAAAGAATAGTGATGAAAAACTAAATAAATATAAGTAAAAAAAAGATAAAATGATCAAAATCAAGTGTGTGTATGTATATATAGAAATTAAATACTATGATAAAAATAATTACATTTGGCAAGAAAAAATTATTTTTTATCATAATATTTAATTTATAGACATATATTACTACTATAATACTATTATAATAGTTCATTGATTATTATAATATTACTATAATATTGTTGTAAATAGCTCATATATCATTATATTATTCTAGAGTACTTTTAAATGATGTTGGTAATGGCAAGGATTAATTTATAATATCTATCACATCAAAGGGGTCCAATAAGAATTTCAAAATCAGAGAGATTTTTAGAACTTTGAAAAATTTTCCTAGAAATATTGAGAATTTTTTTCTTATTTTATAAAATTATAGTAAACCCACGTGGCACAAACCGCATTTTGTAAAAGAACTTATATAGTTTTTTTACTAATATTATGTATTATTTATGTTTCATTTGCTTGGATTTACAATGTCAGTCTAAATTTTTTTTCTAAATTATTAAATATATTTTTATAATCACAATTTAGCTTATAAACTTAATTTAATTGGAAAAAAGGTAAAGACTATTAAATTTTAAGGTCAATTACATATAACTTCTTGAAATTTTGATAAATTATATATTTCTTTCTCAAACTTATAATATTGCTTATAACTCTTTAAAATCTTATCAAATTATACATTTCTAATCAAAACTTTAAATATTACATATAATTCTTTGAAATCTTTTCAAATTATATATTTCTTCTCCAATTTAAAAAAGTATACATTTTTTATGGATTATTAGATATATTATAAATTTTTTCTCAAGTGTAGAATTACTGTTAAAATTAGAAGTATTTAAAAAATACATATTGTTTGACAATGTTTAAACTAAGGTAAAAAAATAAAAATATCTCAAACCTAATTAAAGATGACATGATGGAGAAATGAGAAAAAAATGGGCTTTGCATCTAATTCATATTGGGTTTCAAATATAGTCTAAATTGAGATATAATTATAGTCCAAATTAGGTTGAAACAAGTTTAAATTAGGTCAAAGATAAAATTATTATTTATATCTTGGATTAAAGTTTAATCTGAGATAAAGTAAAATGGGTTTAAATCATATTCAAAGCAAAATTGTCATTTTATATATAATATTAAAATTTAATTGGAGATAAATCTCTTAACCAAATGGAAATTTTTTTTGTACAAACCAGTAAATCACCAAAATCTCATCTAACAAAGTCATAGCATTTTTATTTTTTCATTTCATTCTAAACGACATTAAATAATACATATTTTTAAAATATTATGATTCTAAAAATTAATTTATATTTGAAATTTTTTTTTTGATATATTTACTAATTCAAAAAATTTAATATTCTAAGTTATGGAAGAAAATATATAATTAAATAAGATTTTAAAAAGTTATATGTAATTTTTAAAATTTTAAAAATATACAATTCGATGGTATTTCAAACAGTTATATGCAATTAACCATAAGATTTATAAATGTACGTACATCTAATATGTGAGATGCATATATATTATGCTACAATATATAGGGCTAATTACCTACACTCCTTGAGATTTTTCTTAATTACCAAAAATTCTTCGAAATTTTCATAATTACCTACACCCCTCTTCTTTTCAAATTAATTACCTATAACTCCTTATTGTTATTTAATCAAATTTTTTTCCAAAAAATTCACTGTTACCCTCCCTAATTTTACAATTAAACTCCTAAAAAATTTATTTTCTCATCCTCTACTTTTTTTTCCAAACATTTACAGATAAACCATTTGAATATTTTAATTATAAAAAATCTAAATATTAATATTTTTCAAATAAAGACTTATAAAGGAGCTGAAATATTTTAAATATTTTATAAATAAATCCTAATATTTTGTATATTTATAAATAAGCCCCTTGAATATTTTTATTTATAAAAATCCAAATGGTAATATTTTTTAAATAAAAATTTATAAAAATGACATACAATATTTTAAATATTTATAAATAAACACTTAAATATTTTAAATATTTTATAAATAGACCCCTTGAATACTTTTTTTATAAATAAGTCCAAAATATTTATCATTTTTAAATAAAATTATATAAAAAAGACATTGAAAGTTTTAAAACTTAAAATTTCAAATTACAAGTTTCATATTTATATATTTACAAATAGACCACTTGAATATTTTATTTATACATAAGTCCAAATTTTTATTATTTTTAAAATAAAATTTTACGAAAAAGACATTAAAGGTTTAAAACTAAAAATTTCAAATTACAAGTTTTATATTTGTACATTTACAAATAGACCCTTTGGATATTTTTATTTATAAATAAGTCCAAATTTTTATCATTTTTAAAATAAAATTTTACAAAAAGGACATTGAAGGTTTTAAGGGTTAAAATTTTAAATTACAAGTTTCATATTTGTACATTTACAAATAGATCCCTTGAATATTTTTATTTATAAATAGGTCCAAATTTTATTATTTTTAAAATAAAATTTTACAAAAAAGCCACTGAAGGTTTTAAAGGTTAAAATTTGAAATTACAAGTTTAATATTTATACATTTACAAATAGACCCCTTGAATAATTTTATTTATAAATAGATTCAAAATTTTATCATCTTTAAAATAAAATTTTTCAAAAAAGAAGTTGAAAGTTTTAAAAATTTAAATTTAAAATTCCACGTTTAATATTTGCACATTTACAAATAGACCCTTTGATTATTTTTATTTATAAATAAGTCTAAATATTTACAAATTTGAACCTATTTATAAATAAAAATAGGGTTTATTTGTAAATATATAAATATTAAACTCGTAATTTGAAATTCTAAGTTTTAAAACTTTTAATATCTTTTTTATAAAATTTTATTTTTAATAATGATAAAATTTAGACTTATTCATAAATAAAAATATTCAATGGCTCTATTTGCAAATGTACAAATATTAAACTTGTAATTTAAATTTTAAGTTTAAAAACTTTCAATGTCTTTTTTGTAAACTTTTATTTTAAAGATGATAAAATTTTGAACCTATTTATAAATAAAAATATTCAAAGGGTCTATTTGTAAATATACAAATATTAAACATGTAATTTTAAATTTTTAACCTTTAAAACCTTCAATATCTTTTTTGTAAATTTTTATTTTAAAGATGATAAAATTTTGGACCTATTTATAAATAAAAATATTCAAGGTGTCTATTTGTAAAATATTTAAAATATTTCAGCTTATTTATAACTCTTTATTTAAAAAATATTAATATGTAAATTTTTTTTATAAATAAAAATATTCAAAAGGTTTATCTGTAAATGTTTGGGAGAAAGAGTGAAGGGTGAGAAAATAAATTTTTTAGTGGTTTAATTATAAAATTGCGGAAGGTAAAAGTGAAATTTTTGAAAAAAATTGATTAAATAACAATCAATGTTGTAGATAAATAATTTGAAAAGAAGATGAGTGTAGGTAATTATGAAAATTTCGGAGGATTTTTGGTAATTAAGAAAAATTTTAAGAATGCAGATAATTAGCCTTATATATAAAGTCTATATATGTATATAATACAATTTTAATTAAAAATACTCTACCGATAAATATGAAATTAAATAGAAAAATCAATTGATGGATGGCAATGTATTTCAGAATATGACAAAATAAAAAACATAATTAAAAAATCTGAAATTAAAAAGATGAATTAATAGAAATCAAATCCTTTTTGAAGAGAAAGATTCAAAACAAAAATATAATCCTGAAAACAAAATAGAAAATGGTCACGATTTACGGTTAACATAGTATAGAAATAAACAGAAAAAATAAAATGATGGATGATATAATTTAGCCAGGCAGGAGCTCGGGAAAAGGCTACGAACCAACATGGATTGCAAAATGAGTCGGACCGGACTGGATTGCAAAACGGTTCGGCCCTTGACTTAAATTTAGATTATAAATTTTTTTAATCTAATCAATGGCAGTTCTGTCCAAGAAAATGAGGCAGAACTGACTCTTTTCGTGTTACTATAGATTTACACGTAACTACTGTGATTATTTTTTGTTAAAAACAGTAAAAAAAACATTTTTACTGTTTACCTTTAATGGCCCAAAAATGTTGCAATTAAATTTATTATAAAATCGGTTTCAGCAATTTTAAAGGTTTTAGCAAGATTTTAAATTTCCATTTCAAATTGGTTTTCGCATTCAAAGAATTTGATATGTTTTGGTCATTTTCGTCGAAATTATTTTTGTTTCGATTTTGGTTGAATTATTTTTTAATTTTTTGACAAAACTTTGATTTTAAATTCAAAATATTAAAAATGTAGAAAATAATTGAAAATAATATATATATACTTCTATTTTTTAAAATTTATTAAATAAAAAAAATTTTGATTAAAAAAAATTTTAAATATGAAAAAATAAAATTTGTAATAAGAGAGACTTGAACCCTTATCTTCTTAGATGAAGATTAAAGTCTTAATCACTTCAACTAAATAAAAATTTTAATATAAAGTTAATATAAAAAATTAAATATTATACTTAAATCTAACAATCACCAAAATTAATTATTTTCAAAATATTTCGACATTGATCGAAACATTTCTATTTCTGTCTATATTTAAAATCGTGGATTTTAGATAGTTGTATAAGTAAAATTTTTTACAAAAGGTCAATTGCATGTAACTCATTCAAATCTACATAAATTACATATTTTTTCTTTAAATTTCAATCATTATATTTTTTTTTAAAATTATTAGACATATTACAAAAAATCTTCTCAAGTGTATATCTTCTATTAAAATTTAGAATATTTAGAGAATATTTTGTTTGATGTCATTTTAGAATGAAATGAAAAGACAATGATATTATTTTATCTTGTTAGAGAATATAAAATTTTTTCCAAATACATAATTTTTTGTGAAGTTATTTGTAATTATGATGATTTTATGAGGAGTTTTTTGTGTTTTTATTTTTTAAAATATGTGTCTTAAATTTTGTCTAAATCAACCATAGATCTAGTTTAGATTGACATGAAATTCACAATAATCTTCTTTGACATAACAAAAGCTTTTACATATTTTTATATCATTATTGTTATCCAAATTTACACACATTCGACTTTTTTTATGATAAGACTTGAAAGAATGTGTATAAATTTATTTTTAATTATTTAGATGACATGAATGATAAAAAAATATGTAAAAATTTATTTCTTAGACAACTTAATAGAAAATTATTGCAGATGTTTAAGCCAATCTAAATTAGATTTATGGTTAATTTGAATCAGATTTAAAACCCATATTTTTTTAAAAAAATAAAATTATAAACTTTGTCATGAAATTATTATAATTATAAATAACTCCACAAAAAATTATGTTTCTGTAAAAAATTTTATCACCTTTAATAAAATAATGAGGTATTTCATCTTTTTATTTTATCTCAAATAGTATCAAATAAAATATTCTCCAAATATTTTTAATTTAATAGTAAATATACACCATAAAAGTTTTTTTATTACCAAAAAAAGACCGGAATTCCATGTGATCGACCAAAACATCCATTCGCCACCAAACCAAGCAATCCAATTCATTCAATAGTTTCCCCCCTCCCTTGGGAAACGATGTTCACCTTTATTCTGGGCAAACGCGTTTCCACTTAGGACGGCCGCTAGCATTAAAAATCCTACTCCACGCCGCAGATGGATTAGGAGTCTTTATGTGAGAACCACTAGATTGACCGAGGATTGAACCGAACAATGGTCGTATGACACGTTTTCACAATTGACTATTTTCATACAAGTCCCTGAAACTTTTCAATATTTTGCACGAGGTCATGTAATCTTGCCCCTCAGTTCTATGTGCTCGGATAATTAGAACCTAATTTTTTATATTAAAAAAATGGACCCTTTAAATAGCAATGATTGTAATCTTCCAGTAAGTACTAAGTTATGATAGAATTTTAATAGGATTTATGCTCTAAATTATTATAAATATAATTAAATATACATAATTTAATAGTATAATTTTTAAAATTTGTTTAGATGAATAAAAATAAAGTAATAATCACATAAGAATTACTTACTAACCACAACCACAATTCAGACATTGTTAAAATTACATGAGGTATGCAATTTAGGTTGGTTGAGGTATGAGAATGAATGCAGTGCATTTGAAAATTATACTAGTAAAGTTGGCGCACTTTGAAGTCTCCAAATGACCACTGCAGAAGAGGTAAAATAAGTTTTTAAATAAAAAAAATGAGTTTTTATAAATTCAAAAATTAAAAGTATTCCAAATACAAGTAGATGATCAACTTAATTATAATTAAAAATAATTAAAATAAATGAGAATGATCAATTTATAATTATAAATAATGTAATTTGTTAATCAATATTAAATTGGGTATTCAATCAATCAAATTTGAATGTATAAAATAAATAAAAGAGTAGAAAGAGTGCAAACCAATATATGTGGTTCGGTGGCTAACTACATTTATCCCACTATTTTTTATTTAATTTTGAATACTTAAACTCTTCACTAAAATTTTTATTTTATTCGAATGAACATACATCTTTATATTACATTACAAACTGTGAACGTTATTTTACACCAGACTCAATTAGTTAGTCCACATAGATTAAGAAGTGTATACTCTTATTATTCTCCTAAAATCTAAAATAGTATTTAACTCTTTTCTAATAATTTAAGAGAATTATAATGATAAAAATTTTAAAAATATCTTGCAACAAAATCCCTCAAAGATTAAAATATATGAACAATGAGGGTTTGAAAAATAACAATCAATTACAAATTTTGTTGAGGTTAAAAAGATTCGGGAGGGTGGACCCAAAACTAGTTGTTAGAAATCACTCATGGCTATTTTTGACATATTTGATTAACCGAACTCATGATTGAACCGTTCCAATAATTGAAAAAATTAGTTATTATGCTCTATTTGTCTGTGTTCAAGAGACCGAACATAAGATTTAGTATGCCAACTCATCAAAATAGAAGTTCGAAGTTTTTTGCCTAATATGTTTGGACGATTAAATAGTATAATTCAAGCGTCCGAATTTAACAAAAATTTAAATTCAAATTTTTTACACATTTAGGCCAAATTTGTCACTTTTTCAATTTACTTGGACAAAAATAAATTAGACATGTGAAGGTCTATCCAAATAAAGTGAGGTGTTAAACATAAGAACAATAAAAAAATTTATTTCAAATTCTTGATTCGATTAAATAAATATGAAAAACTAAATGTAATAGTTTTGGAGTTATCTTCGAACTTTGAGTTTGCTTGAGTAAGTTTTGAGCCATTATCTTGACCTCAACTCATGTATGTTGATTCACCATTATGCTTCCATAATATGTCCATTATCATCTTGAAGCTTTCAAATAAACTTTTGGTTTTTTTATAAGTTTGGTTATGTACTTATAACTCAATAAACTATTAAATATATATCAAAATTATAAAAAAAAATAACAATACTAGCTCATTCATATTAATTTTATATCATTGAATTGATTTGTTCCAAATAAGATAGGGAGAATAACAAACAAAAAATCTTAATTTTTAAAAATTTTTTATCATCCCTTTCATATTTTAAAAATTCTTTACATTATATAAAATTTATAAAATTCAAAATGAGCCTCGAAAGCAGCTAACTTTGTGAGTTTATTACTATCGACAAATATTTCACCTTATATATAAATAATTTACCTAATATATAAATATTTTACTTCTTATGTATATATTTATATGTAAGATGAAGAATTTATATGTAACATATAATATTTATAAATAATAATAAATTCATGCATTTATTTTTAAAAGTAATTATTCTAGGTTGATTTTAAATATTAAAAATTTTCAGGGACTGACTAAAAATTTTGAAAATATAAAAGCACTGATAAAAAACTTTATAAATTTTAAGAAATTTTTTGATAATTTTTTAATAAAATACTATTATTGTATCTTCATTGTTATTGCCATTAGAGATTTGTGGTGTGCCACCATAGTAATTATCGATGAATGAGATTTTCAAATTTTCCGTTCGGTTTATAAATCAAAACGATTTTTTGATTTAATATTATCAGCAATAACGATGATAGGTTGGCGGCCAAAGAATTTGATTTTCTTATTCAGTTCTCTCCTATTTCAAATTGAAATCAATTTTCACATATTTACGGTTGCAACAATAATAATAGTACAACTCTCTCATAATAGATGGGAAATTTGGTTTTGATTTTCTCTTGACGCATAGCTAATATATTTTTTTGAAACTTATTTTTCAAGGAGACTTCCAAAACTCATCTTATTGCGACTTTTTTCAAAAGGAAGTTAATACATGGAATAAAGTTGCCACAAACACTTTCTCATCGGAGAAGTTGATGCTATCCTGGATATATATATTTTTTTTCGATTTTGTTTTGTTATTACGATGATAATAATAAATTAAAATTATTCATTATCAATCCGACGATTTAGATCTGTTGGATTAGAACAGACTTGGATTGTTGTATTCATGTCCAACAGTCCAAAACGTTTGGATCGACACATGTACCGATTGTTGAATTCGTATTCGATAGTAGTCTGGAATGGTCACCAGACGCGGCAACAGAAGTGGCTGCGTACGGTCCCAAGCCTTTAAAGCATGATTTTAAATTTCGGTCAAAATTGAATCGTTTCAGTCGAAATGGTTTAGTTTTGGACGGTCAAATTTATTGCGATTTAGGATTTTCGGCAAGCACAGAGCGGGCGGGGCGAGCGCTGGGCGGGCAGGTCGAACGCAGTGGGCGGCGCGAGTGTAGGGCGGGCGGGTCGAACGCAGTGCACGAGCAAGGAGCTGGCGTGGGGAGCTCGTGCGGCGAGTTCGCATCGGGCACACGCACTCGGCAGCCTGCCGCCGCTCCCTCGCCTCCCTTGCGTCCTCACTGGCCTGGCCCCTACTCCCGCGAGCTGGGGCCAACCTCGCACTCGCGCCAGCACGGTCGCTAGCCCGGTTCCAAAGCCCTCATCGGTTTCTGATACTATTTACGTGCATTGGACTATTCGAGTAACTGTTCATTATTTTAAAAAAATATAAACATATTATAAAATTTTTAATTTGAAATTAAAAAATAATTAAAACTAAATTAAATTTTGGTCAAAATATAATTAATAAATAAAAAAATATTTTGGTTGAAACTGAAATAAAAATGATTTTGATCAAAACGCGTTGATTTTTCTGTTCACGTGTATACATGCATGACCATTCCACCGAAATGAAAACAAAAAAAAATTTGTGTCGGTTTCATCCCTATGTGAATCGTTGTCACGAGATTGCGCAGATATAGTTGTTCTGACTTGTATGTTTATAAATATTCCTCTGAATTGTTTAGGTATTGAATTCATAATTCTATATGCAGATGTTTCAAACATAATTGATAATGATTATGATAATAATGATAATTAGTTGTATTACGTTATAAATAATAAATTATGTATGTGTTAAGTATATTTTAATAATAAGTTAATTTGCTTATGTTAATTTTTAACTTTTAATCATATTCATATTATTTCTCGTATATTTTTTATATAGTAATATATAAAAAATAGACTATATTAGTGGTTAATTATTAAAAATAATTTTAATTAATTAAAATAATATTTAATATTGTGGTAAAATTAATTATAAATTCTTTTATAATTTTTACATTTTTTAAATTTTTTTAAAGAATTTTATCGTATTTTTAATTTAAAGTTAAAATATAATCAAAATATAGTCAAATTTTATTCAATACATAATTAATAATTAAAAAAATCTTTTTACTGAAATCGAAAGGGATAAACTGTCCGAAACGTACGTATGGAATTCGTTAGATGCCGAAATCAAAATCAGAACGTAATATTCAAATATTTCAGGAGTAACATGTAATTTTGCCTTCCTTCGAGAAACGGGTCAATCGGGAGGTCTTCTTAATTAATCGAGCGGAATGCTAGCTGTCGTGAAGCGTCACGAACGAACTCGATTATTGGGACTCGTGCTGAAACAGGATAAGAAGTAAAGGGTAGCGCGGATGCAGCAGAACGAGGCCGAAAGGGATTTGCCATATAAATGGGCGGGGGCGCTGCCGAGGTGGTGGTCATCTTTGTCGTTCGTTGGTGGATTTCACTGCACGACGCGCTTCGGCCCTGGAGTCGGCCTTTGAGCGTCGCGGGAGGCGACGGAGCTTATGCTCGAGGGCTTCGAGGTACAGATCCCATCCTTCGATCAACCTATCGATCATCCTCTGATTCTTTAGTTTTGATCTCGGTTTTTGGGATTTTGGATCGATTGATCAGTTTCTGAATCTAGGGTTTCAAGATTTGTGTTCGATTTTTTTGTTGGATTGGGTGATTTGAGGACCCTGATATATAGGTTGGAGTTGGATTGAATTGGATCTCGGTGTTTGGGATTTTGGACTGTTGTTTGGTTTCTGAATCTAGGGTTTTGAGACGTGGGCGTTCTCTCGTTGGATTTGTGGTTTTGATGAGGGAGATTTAGAATCTAGGGTTCGTTTTTGGGGATTTTATCGTGGGTGTTGCTTAGTTGTCGATTGGATCTTTTGGTTCGAGATTGGAAACCCTAGATTCGTTTTGGGGAATTGGTTGTGGATCATTGATTAGGATTGGATTGGGATTTTGGATCTATTCTTCTGGTTTTGATTTCGGGTTTGGAGATCTGTATTTGTTTTTGTTCGACTTGGGGGTTTGATGGGGAGTTTAGAACTCTGGGATCTGGTAGCGGATGTTGATTAGGATTGAATTGGTTCATTAGGTTGGAGATTGGAAACCCTAGATTACTGATTCTGTCGTATGGGATCATGTTGTTTGGGATTTTGGATTGATCCTTTGTGGTTTTGATTCTAGGGATTTGATTTGTCCGTTTTTTTTTTTTTTTATCTATTTGGGGATTTGGTTGGAGATTGAAAACCTAGGGTTTGTTTTGGAGATTAGGTGGTGCATTGGTTAGGACTGGGTTGAATCTTTTGGTTGGAGGTTGGACACCCTAAATTACTGATTGTGCTGTTTTAGAATTGTGATTTTATTGTTTAATCTAATTAAGGGAATTCCATGTTGTGATGGATGGTATTGGGTGTTCGATAGGGATCTTGATTTTTTTTTTTCAACCTGTGGTTATTTTTTGGACAGGGAACATGAGAAACAGAGTCTTGTTTGGAATTTTAATGGGGACAGATCTGTTTCGATGTTTGGACAGCTTAGATTCTCTAGTTGTTTGGATTGTGGATTTGATCTTCTGTTTTTTGCATGGGTAATAGATGATAAAGACTGTTGATTTTAACATCGTGGGCGAGTAACTGTCGATTTCAGGTCTGGTTCCAATGTTGCCTTACCTTGTGGTAAACTACTTTGGCATTGGACCTCATATTGTTGCAAGAAATCAGGGTTCTTGAGGGATTTTTATTGTGCTTATCTGAATTTTGGGCAAAGTAGCATCAGTACAAGCTCAATTTGTACATCACTTGTTGAAAAGCTACTTCTTAATACTATGATTCTATTGCGGAATCTTACTTCATATGGGTTTATTTGTATTGATTATATTCTTACACATAATATAAATCAGCTCTTGCCTTTTGTAAAACTACATTTTGTAGGTGGAAATTTAGGTGTATGCCTATCAGTAGATTTGTAACATGCCTATCTTTTTTCTTCTACCAGGTTGGGCCACAGTGTGTTTTATTTCTTGAGATATGGAGCAAGTGCCCCTTTCGTCAGGTTGCTTCCACACCCAAGTCTTGCTATTGCAGGAAGTTCTTGACTGGCGGTTTCTTGTTCGCGGAGACTTCCTTCTCACTTCCTTTGTTAACTGCACTTAGACACCAGTTTCCATCTCATGACCCAACAAAGTGGTTCTCTGGAGTTATTGTCTGAAGTTGGTGTTGATATGAAAGTGCATGTCTACAAGTAGCAAGTGCGAAAAAAATGCTCTTGCTGCCAACTTGCTTCAACATCCTCGTTGCAGTGCATTTCCAAAAGAGCTTCTAGTGGGGAGCTTTTGAAGTTCTTAGATTTCATCATTGAAGTATGCTGCAAGGCGTGATTTAAGTTGGACGAGTTTCCTGATTGGCAGTGCATATTTATGTATGGCATTTTTAACATTGATTTCAACTTGTGTCAAGCAGAGGAAACACAAATAAATTGCATACCGTGTGGGTGTCTCTTATATGGGTCAGGAAGGATCCTTGAATAAGTTTCCTCAAAATTTCCCTTCTTTTCCTTGAGATGATCTGTGGTGTGTTGATTGGTTTCCTGTATAATGCTGGTTATGGTCCTAGAGCTATATTTCAGCTAATCTGTGGGGCCAAGTCTCTGGAGTCCATCCTATAGGAGGCTTTTGTGCTGTCCAGTTCATAAATTGTGGTTTTGAATTGAAGCATTCCAGATTCCTCATTATATCTGGAAGTTCTCTTTTCAAGCATTTGCCTGCTGTGGGATCTCCAGATATTGTTTTCCTTCAGCGATAGAGAGGGTGCTTCTGTTTGTTGGGTTCAGCTGAGAAAGATGGAGCGGTGAGTTGCTTGTACTGCTTACTTCTAGAATATTCTTGAACAGATTTTAACATGGTTGCTATGTGTTATAGGTACAAGGTGATTAAGGAAGTTGGCGATGGAACCTTTGGCACAGTATGGCGTGCCTTAAACAAGCATAGTGGGGAAATTGTATGTGGATGCAACATTCATTGTACTAGAGTTGTTTCAATTTCAATTTTGTTTCTCAGAAATGGCTCACCTCTCGTTATTTGGTTGGTTTGGCAGGTTGCAATCAAAACAATGAAGAAAAAGTACTACTCTTGGGAGGAGTGCATGAATCTTCGAGAAGTTAAAGTGAGTAGTGACTGCTATATGCAATTTATTTAATTTTTTTTGTGTCAATATACTCAAGGCAACTTCACTTTTCTCTCAGTCCCTGAGGAAGATGAACCATCCTAACATTGTGAAGCTTAAAGAGGTCATCAGAGAAAATAATATTTTATACTTCATTTTCGAGTATTTGGTATGGTTCTCTGATTTATTCTAATCAAATTTGCAGCTGATTTTGGTTGTTTTGGATGACAGTTTTTTTATTAAGTTCACATTTTTCCAGGAGTGCAATCTGTATCAGCTTATGAAAGACAGAGGGAAACCATTCTCTGAGGTTGAAGTTCGTAATTGGTGCTTTCAAATATTTCAAGCTCTTGCGCACATGCATCATCGTGGTTATTTCCACCGTGACCTTAAGCCTGGTATATTTGCCAAACCACTGAAGTATTCTCTAAAAATACTGATCTTGCTTTTCATTCTTGGATCATAGTCAATAATGTATTGTATTTGAATAGCACACTGCTAACCTTGACCAATATCTGACAATGCCTGCATATAGTTTACATTTTAGCCTTATAGCCCCAAAAGACATATTATTAATAAGTGGAATTGCATATTTCCTGATGATGCTAGAGGCTGTACGGAGGTACTTCATTATCTTCCTTTTCTATATCACTTACAGAGAATTTACTGGTAACGAAAGAGATCATCAAGATAGCTGATTTTGGCCTTGCACGTGAAGTTTCTTCACAACCACCCTATACAGAATATGTCTCTACACGGTGGTGAGAAATAGTTATTGAATTTGCTTTCACATTTTTTCCTTCGGTATTCTTTCAATTACAAATGTTCGCCATTCAGGTACCGAGCACCAGAAGTTCTGCTTCAATCATCCATATATGATTCTGCTGTTGGTAAGTGTTCAGTGCTTTTGTGGACCATGAGGCAATTTTTCATTCTGTTAATAGTTTTGTCATTTTTGTTATTAATGCAAAATTTATTATTTTCACTTTAGACATGTGGGCAATGGGTGCAATCATTGCTGAGTTGTTGACACTCCGGCCTCTTTTCCCTGGATCGAGGTAATTTTTTAATAGCACAATTTCTGCAACTCATATGGGCAGCTGCATTTTGCCTTTTGTGTTATGAACATTGACTGCTTGCTTTTTTAAACAAACCATATTTACTATGGTTCCCACGCAGAAGCTTTAAACATGAAAAACTTCATGTTTCAGAGAAGCTTTATATTCTTCTATTTGAAAACTGTAGCTACCGTCTCTTTTTTGTGGTTTCTTAATTTTTTTTGTCACTGACATAGTTGATTATGCAGTGAAGCGGATGAGGTATACAAAATTTGCAGTATAATTGGAACTCCCAACCATAGTACTTGGGCTGAAGGCCTGCGACTTGCGGATTCGATCAGCTATAAATTTCCGCAGGTGTTTTGGCTGCCAAATTCTTGCATATTATTATTCTTCAAATTCTTTTTTTCTTTCAAATGGTTCTTCAAATGTTCGTGGATTTGTCTCAAATATGTGTTTTTTTATGATTGCAGAGTGTGTCTGTGCACTAATTTCCACTAGTATTCAGGGTTTAGCATCAGGCCTGGTTACTGTTTTGCATATTAGTAAGTAAAATTGTTAATCATGGTTAGAGTAAGATAAATAATTGTTCTTTGCTTGACAGCCCCAAAGTTCTTTGCATAGATAATTGGTTCCAAAAATAATTTCGCTGATAGTTCCAAGTATAGGAAAGGCTAGGTTAACCTATAAATTCTGGGGCTCTGGCCAATTATATTTGCACCACAGATACAATGCTTGGGTTTGAACTGGAAGAATTGAACAAACTTCGGTTGCTTCACCAATAGTAAAGAGAAGTTTGTGCTCAGATGGGTTTGGACCTCAATATTAACTAGGACTATGGCATAATCAAGCTTGTGTTTTCTATATATTTGTTCCATGAGCCATACCCTTGCTAGAATGGTTGATTTAATAACTGCTTTTTATTGCAGTTTGCTTGTGTCCATCTTTCAGCCTTAATCCCATCAGCCAGTGAGGATGCAATTAACCTTATTTCGGTAAGCCTTATTCTTGGAAGCTCTGTTTTTTTTTCCTGATTTAGACATGTGTATTCAGTTGTCTGCATCTTACTGCAGTCACTTTGTTCATGGGATCCACGAAGAAGACCTACAGCAGCAGAGGCACTTCAACATTCTTTCTTTCAGGTAATATTCTATCATTGTTAACCTGGACATTTTTTGCTCATGTATATAGTTTGGTGCTTCTGGTCTTGCTTCTGATTCAACAGCCTTGCTCCTATATTCTCATGTGTATAGTTTGGTGCTTATGGTCTTTACTTCTGATTCAACAGCCTTGCTTCTATATTCCACCATCACTTCGACCAAGAACAGCTGGAATTCCTAGAACTCCACCATCTGGTATGTGAATATTATCTTGTTAATTATTTTTTCTTGGGCTGATTTACATATAATTCTGTGTGATGATGTCCTTTGGCTGCTAGCTTATGCATTTACTGTTTGGAAATTGATTTCATGTTTCAGTTGGGTTTAGAGGAGGAGCTCTGGACCAAAAGAGCTCTAGAAGGTATTCTACTGGAGCTTTATCCAATGCAAAGCCCCTAAACAGTTTCTCATCAGCAAAGAGTACAAATACTAATCTGAAAACAGGTATCGTTTCATGTGGCATGTACATGTATACACAATCACACATTTTTTGACTTAAATCGGGAAACAAGCATAATTGTTTTTGATATGTATTTAAATTTGAATTATTTCCTTGGACAAATGCGAGCTGTTTATGTGCTGATGGCTTACGGTAGCTGAACGCTTTTCCACTGTAGGTGTGCAGAGAAAGCTGGAAATGGATGATCAGGTCTGTGGCTCTTTGTCATTGCTATGTCATAATATGTACTCAAAATGATGCATCAATGGTTTGATTTGTTCTTTTTTTTATTTTTCGTACAGGAACCTGAGAAAAATGAAAGGTACTTGAAGAACAGTCCCAAGGAGCCACGGTATCGACCACCTGTACGAAATAACCCAGGCAAGTAGGAGCTATGTCTTTCATACAATTCTGGTACATTATATGGATGAGATCAATTTTGTTACTGTATTGTATAGTGTGCATACTTAACTACCTTGTTAGCTATCATCCTTGTGTTTTTTGCCATGCTTGCTGGGAGATTAAAGAAAAATGTGAACTCCTCTTTCAGACACATGAACAAATTGAGCTTGCTCATTTGTGTTCTGCTAGTTCTATGATGCTTGCTAGACCAGATGTGGCATTAAGGTTTTTATGCAATTTTATATGGTTATATATTTTCCTTTTACTGCTGGAACTGTGGAAGCCCATGGAACTTGCAATATCCAGGAATACAAAATACAAGTTGCACTCTATTCATGGTAATTTGTCAGCCCTTTTTTTAGGACTCCAGAAAAGTTGAGTTAATATTTATGTGAAAATATTAACATGTGCTTTGGGTAGCCAAAACATGTGCTTGTGCAATTCATAAATGTCATCAGTTTAGAACATGCATATAGTTGGCATCTGAATAGAATTCTTGATAGTTCATCTTGATGTTCTATGAAATGTTATACCCTGGGAGTTTTCTTTGACCCTTTGTGACTGAATTACAGGATACTCTGGGAGGAGTTTGCGCAAGGCTCCAGATGCTGCTGACAAGCAAACTCCCAAGAATGCTAATCCCAATGGAGCTGCAAATGGAAGCACAAAGGATGGCGTTTTGGAACCGACCAAGAAATTGGCACAGACAAAGGGAAGTTCTGGACCACCATTGCCGGTGAGGCCGGCTGCACCTGCACTGAAGGCTGGGGGTTGTCATGGCAATACACTGGGGCGTTCTAATGAGATTCCTGCCTACAGAAGCTATTCTAGGAAGGTTGCGGGATAGAATGTCGGTTTGCTTGCTGTCTTATATAGTTTCTAGTTATGTGTGGAGTATTTGCTGTCTTTTATTCTCGTGAGTGGTTTGCTTCTGTTCTTGAATGAACTTGATCTGGTTATCTATGTTACTATGGTTTCTTGGAAATAAAAATTATGCTTGTGGCATTTTATTAATTGTTCATTCCTACTGCTCCCAAAGTCTGATATTTATCTGATATTTTCAACTGTTCTTGGCTCAAAGGATGAATTAAGGATATTTCTGTACTTGTGTTATAAAAATTGATGCTTGGTGGTGCTCCGGAGTACACGAATGTCAAACGGAGGCCAGACAATGCTTACCCAAAGTCACAATGTCACTCTCACTGTGGCTATATTTTCCTTAAAGCCAAGAGATCTCGAATTTCCAAGGTGGTGTCAGGCTGCATGAATTCAAAACCTCTCGGAGGACTGCAGTGCTTAGGCTGAGTTTTTTTTCAATTTATAATACTAATTAGAAATTAAAACAATATGGTCACAGTTGCCCAACAGTCCATCTTTATCCGGCGCCTAGATGTGCCTATGTTTCTTCTCTTGTCGGCAAGATATGGAAATCTTAGGCACAAATTGCGAACAATACATGGTAATCATTTTTTTTTACATTTGTTACGACTGGCAGGCAAATTCGATAGGTCAAAAATGAAGCCAACAGGAGAACTTACGTGGGCGCCATCAACATCAGCTCCTTTTCCCAAGCTTGGCATCCAATCTGAAATTCCCCTGCTTCCTGCAACCAGACTGCCCACCCAAAACCCTATACCTGGAAGTGAGTTGGTGGCCAAATGAAAGAGCCACCCAAGGATGGCAACCCGCACAGCATCGGCTTCCCACACTGCATTCCCTTCCTGGCTAAGGGCTCAAACCCATTATTTCTATTCCCCCTTCATGTGGTGGTTGAGTTGCCCAGACCGGCAATACCACGTCCATATCCCGGTCGGGTGGGCTCCGGATTGTTGCAGGGATTGCTGCCATGAATGTTGTCTAATTCTGCGTCGTATTCCGGAATCCGAATACTAGATTCTCCAGCTTCGTTGTTTGGCATGAAAGAGCAACCTGATTTGAGGGTTTAACAACAGGGAAAAAGGTTTGAGCTGGCGGTGTGGTTGGCATTCAATGTCTTATCGCCTATTTATTTGAACTCCATTGCTGTGAAGAAACTAATAGGGTCAGTGTCCCAAAGCTGAGGAGGAAGAAGAGAGCATGGGAAAGAAGGGATGCTGCCCTAAAGAAGGGCTCAACAGGGGGGCTTGGACTAGCCACGAAGACAAGCTGCTATCTGATTATATCATGACTCATGGCCTCGGGCGATGGCGAAGCTTGCCAATCAATGCAGGTGATAGCAGAGTTGATACTTGTTTCCTGAATAAATCCATGATCTTTTCTACAAGAAAATGAGCTACATTTCATTTACAAAAGCACACTAGCATCATTGAAGAACTTTCTTTCTTTTTCAGGATTAAACAGGTGCGGCAAGAGCTGTAGGCTGAGGTGGTTGAACTACTTGAGACCAGATATCAAGAGAGGAAACATCACTGAAGATGAAGAGGAGTTGATCATCAGGCTTCATAAGCTTCTTGGCAATAGGTATACATCATGTTGAATAATCGTAACCGTTTTCATGTCCTTTTGTTTTATATCATGTGTATGGTATTATTTATCTTTTTATGTTGCAGATGGTCCTTGATTGCAGGGAGGTTGCCAGGTAGAACAGACAATGAAATAAAGAACTACTGGAACACCTACCTGAAGAAGAAGGTCTCCGGGGCCAATGCTGAAAAGCAACGCTCTTCATCCTTGAAGACAAGGAAGTCACAGCTCGAAAAACCAAGTCATGAAAAGAAAGAAAGTTCAGAAACTAACGTAATCCGAACGAAGGCTGTGCGTTGCACAAGATCTCTTATCGCTGATGAAACGTTGAATCACAACATGAGTACTGCTCCGAATTCTCTCATGCAGACTTCTCCCTTGGATTCTAGTTTCTCTCTGAGTTTTGGTGATTGTGAAGCAGCTACTTCTCTGAACATGAACAATGGTGAAGATATTGTGCAGTACTCAACATACTTCCAAACAGGTAATGAGGAGAATTTCATGAAAAGCAAGGTTGATATTGAAGAAGGCATTAATGGAGAAAGTTACGATGGGATTGATATTGGAGAAGTTGAAAGCTTGTCAAACTTATTTGATGCAGAGAATTGGGATTTGGTCATGAGTCAGAAGATCAATGGGGATTTCATGTAGAAAATGGCTTCTTATTCTCTGTCTGAAGTGCTAATAAGACTGAAATTTTCTAGTTGTTGCAGTAGTGAAATGAATATGGAGACGCTATGATTGACAGGGAAGAAATGAGTCTTTTGGCTAGCTAGCAGCATGTACGCAAGTTACATAGCTAAAGTGTCTTCTACAGCAGAGGAAAACAAATATTCAACCACGTGTAAATAACATTTTCTCGTCTTATTTTTTAATTGTTAGCAAATTTTTTTTTTTAAGAATTTGTTAAAAATTGAGAAGGCTCAAATTTTTTACACTTAATGTAATATTAAAAATATTGAGTGTCAGAACTGGAAAACCTTTTCTAGTGCTGTAGGTCTGGCATTTTGAAAATTGTGGGAAAAGTCCTTGCTATATCCGCGCTCTCTCAAGCGCCAAAAATTCATGCAATTTTTTGACGTGTTTTTTGAAAGTGCCGTTTTATTCTGGCGTTATTTTAAATCGCTGTTAATTAGACATTGCCTTTGAAAAAGCACCTCTAATTAGTGGTGTTTTTTAAAAAAATTTTCCCATTTTTTTTAAAAAATCAGCTGTCCTTTTTTCTGATTTATTTTATATTTTCAATCTCTCATTTTCTACTCGTGGAAACTCTACTCTCCTACTCTCTCTCTCGTTTGTTGCTCATGCAAACTCCACTCCAGCCGCCTCACCGTCGCGACACCTCATTATCAGTTTTCCATTCCGGTTTCCCCCCTCCCCTCCCTTCCCCTCTCAAAGCTCCTCGTGGTTCTTGTTGCCTCTAGCACTCCATCACGGCCGACATGTTGCCGTAGAGAAGAAGAATCTAAGCATAAATCAATACAATAAAATCATTGAGGAGAATTTGGTGAGATTTTTAACTCAACTCAACTACAGATTGACTTTAAACTGTTTGAATTTCATACGAGACCGCATGCTAATACTAAGTCAAATAAGTTACCGGATGAGACTATAGACTGACATTAAATTATTTTGATTTTCGGAGGAGACCGCAAGCTAGCACTAAGTAAGATTGATTGTTGGATAAGATTGCAGCCTAGTTTTAAATCAAATTGGTTATCGAGAAAGATCACAGACTGACCCTAAATAGTTGACTTTTAGGCGAGACTGCAGGTTGGCCGTAAGTCGATTTGGCTGTTGAGCAAGACTAGAGGATGACCCTAAGTCGATTTGATTATTACGTGAGATCGCAGACTGATTCTAAATTGTTTGACTTTTGGGTAAGATGACAAAGTGACCCTAAGTTAGATTAGTTGTTAAATAAGATCGCATGCTAGCTTTAAAGTATTTTAACTTTTGGACGAGACCACATGTTGATTTTAAATTATTTTGACTTTCGGGTAAGATCGCAGTTTGGCCCTAGGTCAGATTGGTTATCGGACGAGATCGTAGGCTGATCCTAAATCGTTTGACTTTTAGATAAGACTACAGATTAGCCCTAAATCAGATTAGTTATCTGACGAGATCATAGGTTAGTCCTAAATTATTTGACTTTTGGGCAGCACAACAGGCTAGTCCTAAGTTGGATTGATTATCGGGTGAGACCACAGGCTAGCCCTAGGCTATTTTGAGACCGTAGGATCACCCTAAGTTAGATTAGTTATTAGATAAGACCACAGACTAGTCCTAAACTATTTATAGGAGTTTTTTTTATATTTTATTTGGTTTGATTTTTGTGCCTTTGTTCTTGTTCTTACTCTATTGTTAACCCAAGAACTTCTTATCTATGATACTTCTTCTAGGACTCCGATGGAGAAATCCTAAGATGGCATCATGGTGGTGATGAAAGTTTACCAACATTCTAGGCTGCAGGTGGCCATGATATTGGTGAAGGTTCACCATTATACGAAGGGTCATGGATAGCTGTGGTGTTGGTAGAGATCCGCTATCATACAAAAGGACTACAAATGGCTGCAGTGTTATAATCCTCTACCATATAGAGGGACTATAGGTGGTCACGGTGTTAGTGATGATCTACTATCATACGAAGTGGATCATGGGTAGCCACGGTATTGGTGGAGCAAAAAAGGTGTCTAGCGAGGTTTGATCATCCAATCCTCTTGGATTTGGTTTTCCAAATATGGGTAGTAGAATGCCATCACTTGGGAAAGCAACAAGAGTGTGGGGGAGCAGGGCTTAGGGGCAGCAATGCAAGTGGAGCTCTTGTGGGAGGAAAGGAAAAAGGAGGGTGAAGTAATAAGGAAAATGAAAAAAGAGGAAAGAAACCTTACAGCTCTTAGTCTTGATCGCATCTCCTTGATCTCCTTCCTGATGGTACGATCTCCTCCTTTAACTCCTAGGAACTTTCTCAAGAATTGGTCTTAGAATTCACCTTTGATTTGTATAAGATCTCCCCCTAAGAGTCTCTCACATAAAATTCTCTCTCAAATTCATATGCCCTAACCCCCTTATATAAGGTTGAGAGGATCTGTAATTTTGGTGATTGATTGATTTGATTTGAAAATTTGATGGATATATTCTTGCCGTAAACCTCATATTTGAATCTTAGATTAAGATATACAAAGATTTTAACTTTCTTGTCTAAAAAATCCTATTGATCTTTGACAAATTTGAAGAAATTTTTTCTGAATCTACAAATCATGTCTGTTTGTGAGGTTTGGGCTCCCGAACCTATGATGTTTTGTCATCCAAACATAGGCCAATCTGGGCTTGATTTTTTAGTCATTTTCTATTCCGAATTGAATCCTACTTACCGGAATTGGGTTCAAAGTTTGACCCTAATTCCTATCGAACTTGAAGTTAGAGTTGGGTTACAAAAACTATTTAAACAAAGTGCCTTCTTCGCATTCACTTCGTGAGTTTCCTTAGAGAAGGGAGCGGATGCAAACAAAAGTGAGTTCTTGACTTTTAGTTGCTTTTGCAAGTCCCCCCTATTTTTTATTCATTTGTGATTGAGAGAGTTCGAGATGAGAAAGAAGATAGTTAGGCCCTATGTTACTTCCTTCTTGTCTTGGGGACTAATGCCGAAGCAGTTATAGTGTACTAATCTTAGGAGCATCAAAAGCGAGTGCGGTTTAACAAGTATCATCTTTTTGCTCATTTTTCTAAATAAGGAAAGCCATGTGCTAATAGGGCAGGTGAGTCCTTCATGTTGGAATCCATTGGGCATTTTAGACAGCGAAAATCTTCAAAAATCTTGGGGTCTAGTATCTTAAATAGCCTTTCTCCTCCTTGGGGATGATCCTTCCCATTTGTTGGAGCCATGCCAATCTTGCCAAATTACTCAGAGTGGATTGACAATGTGATATCTCAATTTTCAGTCCAACTTGCATGTCTAGGTATCTTAGAGGGGGTCATAGCATCCAAATGTTAGTATACACAAGACTTAGAGATTTTACATAGCCCGATCGAGACCACAAATACTTTTCATACTCTGTATGGCAAGATTGGTATCTCTTTGTTAGACATAAGACAACTAGTCAGAATCCTTATTTTTGGAAATTTTTATAATGAGTATGTCTCTATTAACCATCATGTGTTCTTCGATTTTAGATGACCTTCTTAGGATTTATGATTAGATGGTGACACATTTTTTGAATAATCAGAAGCAACTATACTCTGATCATTGGGTTGGCCTTTTCTATAAGAGATCTCAAACAAGTGAACTGACTAAGTTTGACTAAGTTTGGCCTTGAGACATACTTTGCCGCTTTCATTTATTTGTGGCTTTGCTGCTTCATCATGCCAGTTCATGGGTAATGCATTCATCCAAAGACTTTTGCAATGGCTTGCAAGATGGCACATGGACAAAAGGTTGCTCTAACTCCTATAGTGTTGGGATCCATATATGCTGGTTTCAAAGAGTTGGTGGGCAGCCCCAGAGGACCAGGTGATTCCTTAACTTGGTTTCTCATCCACTTTCTTTTTGCCTAAATTTATGCTTAATTTTGAATGACATATACTGAGTTAGAGCCTATTGATGCAATTAAGGGGCTATGTCACTCATGCTTAGTCCCTATTCTTTAGACGATTCGAATCATGAATACGGTTGTTTCTACCTTTACTCCTAAAGAAGCCCGGATACATGTGCGAGATCCTCATAACTTTGAGTAGCAAGCTTTTCCTTACATTCTTTCAAATTCTAAGATGCTGGTGGATGTAGCTCATCTTCTGTTATCTTTAGAAGCTTATGAGAACATCATCTCTTTATGACATAAAGTACTTCCGCTTCACTTAGGAGAGCATTTGGCTACTGAGTCTTATAATCCACACTAGTTTTGTCGATAATTTAGATATGATTAGGACTTTCTTGAGAATGTCTTTGCCTCTTCACCACTATCATGTCTAGACTAGTTAGATAGCTATTGATTGTATCTTACTTGTCTTCAAGATAATTTAGAGCATTAATTATATTCTTGATGTTGAGTGGGAGGCCAAGGTTCTTCATCTATATGCTATAATATGGTTTAACAGTATGGAAGGGTATTTTTGCATTAATATAGAGTTTCTATTTAGAAGTGAGTCTGGTCCGCACAACAAGGAAAAGCAGGTGGTGAATAGCAAAGGGTCAAAGAAATAGAGGGTCTAGGAGACATGAAAGGCTTTGGCTCATAACTTTGCTCACCGTGGACCAAATGAAGAGAGGCCCACTTCGCCTTATAGGATTAATGATGGCTGTTTTTGAGGTAATGCAAGTCTCAAATTGAGTTTGAGGGGACAAGCACCTTGATTTGCTTGTGACCTTCCTATTCCTAGTGCATTAGGGTTGGCTTTATCACATATACCATGTCAAGCTCCAATTTCTTTATTCTGCATGATTGATATAAAAACAGGGCTTTGGGGGGGCCCTTCTTTCCTCGACAATAGTCTCTAGTCTTCTGATATGGATTTGAACAGGGTAGTTTGACTGGGGTCACCATTATCAAATATGAGTGCCTAGAGGAGGATAGAGTTCCTATGTATTGGTCATTCTTTCATTCCACGTTTGCTTTCCCTTCTCTTCTTCTCTCTAGCTGAAATCCTATTCTATTTCAGGCAAATTAGATGAAGATTTTGGAGGCCCTTTCGATATTATTTTAGAGTAAGATGGTAAGAGATATTTGAACTTTTGCCAAATTTTGCATCATGTGTATATTGATTTAAGTCTTCGCTATAGATATGGTTTCCAAATCATGCTTCAATTGAGGGATATTTGCACCTTATGGGTATTTATCCACCATTGCTAGCGTCAGGTGATGGTCTACCATCTCCTTCTTATCTTGAGAATTTTCTATCCCTTTTGTTAATATGGCACTTGCTTTCTCAGGTGATGATGGAGAAGCATGAACAAGTAGCAATTGGGTTGTCACGGCTTTCAAGAAGTATCACTACCCTTTATGTATCTCAGGACTATTATTATTCTCTTTATCTAGGACTCCTGTTTACTTTTTTTCCATCTTATTTAAGAATATCATTATTACTTTATGAAATTTCTTTGCATCAGATTTCATTTGTAATTTTATGTTCCCCGCATTTCAGTTCCAAAAGATAGGTTTTTCTTGTGGACTTGATTTATCATGTGATGATAGACTCATCTTACTACATGAGAGTGGATTTGATTCATCACTTGGAGTGGATTTTGAGTTACCACATAGAGTGGATTTGAGTTACTATAAGGAGTGGTCCTGAATTGCCAAAAGGAGTAGATTTGATTTGCCATAAGGAATGGATTTGATTTACTACAAGGAGTAGACTTGATTTGCTATAAGAGAGTGATTTTAATTTGCCACAATGAATGGCCTTGATTTGCCACAATGAATGGTCTTAATTTGCAATAATAAGTGATCTTGATTTATCACATAAAGTGGACCTGATTCACCACAATGAGTTAACTTTAGTTACCACAATTAGTGGATTTGATTTATCACATGAAGTGGACTTGATTCGCCAATTGGAGTGGATTTAATTCACCATAATGAGTGGATTTGATTTGCCACAAGGATTTAATTGGGTTGTTGTCTCGATCGTCACACAAAATGGATGGAGTTTTATATTTATCTTTTGCCTAGAGAAATATGGAGTGCATGTTTGGTCAAATATTCCTTTCTTTTAAAGAAGTTGGACATTTCATCATAGACAAGACATAGACACTTGGTTTGAGGCACAACCAAATTTAATTAAAATATAATTAAATTTGAAATCTATAATGAGAGATCAGAGCCTAACATGGAATTTCTTTGCTAATTCCAAGGCTCCAATATTTGAGACCTGTGATTTCGGCATCAAAAGGTATGCTATTAAATTATGACTTAAGTGTGGGTATTAATTGAATCTAAATCACTGTTAAACTTGACTAAAAATTAAGCTCAATTAAGACTTAAATTCTTAAGAAATTTGGGCTCAAGGTAAAGTAGACTAAGTGGACCGAATATTTGGATCAAACTTGGACCCAAAATTCATCCAAAATAGGGGTTAAAATAGAAAATATGTCTTTTAAGATAGGTCCCTGGATCAAATAAATTTTTATAAAAAGATCCCTAATTGAATTTTTATTATAAAAAAGTCCCCGAGATAAGAATTTTACAAAAAAAAAAAAATCCAATGGAACCCTAAAATTACAAAATGGCCTTTGCAAAATGTAGGATTTGTAAATAAATTCTTTAAAAGATTGATAATTAAAATTTGATCTTTAAAAAATTTAGGGTTTACTTATAAACTTCTCCAAAATTTTATATTTGTAAACAAACCTAAAATTCTAATTTTTTGTAAATAAGTCCCTTAAAAATTTTTATTCACAAATAAGTCTAAATTTTATTCAAAAAGGACCTTGGGAGTTTTAAAATTTTATAAATGAGTTCTTTTTGCAAAAAAAAGCTTGAAATTAATAAATTTAATTTGGTCTAAATTTTTAGAAAAATTACAAATAAGTCCTGTCGATATCCAAGACGAGTATAATTTTCAAATCATTGTTATTTACAATAACAAACTTTGATCTCTATATTTTTACAGACTTATATAATCTCAAATAGTCTATATTTGATGTAGGACGCTCAAAGAAAGTTTAGAAATATCAGAAGAAGCTAATTCAGAAGTCAAGAGGACATGATAAATGATCTGATTTACTTTTTTATTTAACTTAGGATTTATCTAACTCAGTACCTTTCTATGTTGAAATTCTCTTCATTATGATGTCATGAGTCTCTCTTAATATGAGTCAATTAGGTCTTATTATCGGATTTCACCAATCTAAGATGGACTTTGAGCTGAATCCTATTCAGTTTATGACTTGGGAAGGATGAATCATTATTTAGGATTTTATTTTTGTAGGTTAACTTATTTAAGACTTCTACCAACCCAATTAATGAGTTCAAGCTAAGTTGTATTCAGTTTAGGACTTAGGAAGCCAAAAACCTACTCAAATAGGACTTCTGGTATTTGTATAAATAGGCCTTCAGCCCTATGGATAGGGAAATCACTATTATTTTCAATAAAATTCTGCTTTAGTGAATTTTCTCTTTTTCTTGTGAATTTAAGGAGTTCTTAACAGAGGCAACGGTGGTTTTCTCGCTACCACGCTTGTTGCTATGTCAAGTGGTATCAGAGTGAGATTCTCCTTACTTAATGTCTAACGATAATGCAACCAGCAGCAACCCTAAGGACGGTACTTCTGTGGGTAATCACATTAGCCGTAAGTATTTTGACTCGACCATGGAGGCAATCCAAAACTCACTTGCAAGCTTGATGCTGAGGATGGATCAACTTAAATGCCTGAATCAACCACGTCGACGGATCGATGAAGTAACTTGCAATCCAATTGGTCGAGGAAAGGCTCTGCAAGTGAATTCAAAGGGTTTACAAATCCTTGAAAACTTCAGCGATGAAGAAATTGAAGACATCCTTCATCGACCAGTTTTTGAGCATGATAGACATCATGATTTTTACTTGAAGATTGATCTCCCATCTTTCATTGGCCAACTTCAGATCAAAGATTTTCTTGATTGGCTTGCTAAAATGGAATGATTTTTCAACTACATAGAGATTCTAGATTTGAAGAAAGTGAAGCTTGTTGCTTACTGACTCAAGAGGGGTGTATCAGCATGGTGGGAACACATCCAATTGGAAAGGGCACGCCAAAATAAAGCTCTAATTCGAGCATGGCCACAGATGAAGACTCTTCTCAAAAAGTAATTCCTTCCCATAGATTATGATTAGGTACTCTTTCAGCAATATCAAAATTATCGACAGGGTAATCATAGTGTGAAGGCATATGCTGAGGAGTTCTATCACATATCAGTACGTAATAATCTAGCAGAGACTGAATTCCATCAAGTGACAAGATTC
The DNA here is from genome assembly GCA_005019695.1 of Trichopus zeylanicus subsp. travancoricus. NCBI lineage: Eukaryota > Viridiplantae > Streptophyta > Magnoliopsida > Dioscoreales > Dioscoreaceae > Trichopus > Trichopus zeylanicus. The sequence continues at coordinate 147,170 of RXID01021867.1, forward strand.
ATCGGTGGGCTACACATAACCATCCAAGATAGGATTTCCTTACAACCTATTTGGATGGTTAATGAGGTTGTGAGGAGTGCAACTCTTGTGGAGTCATAATTGGAGTGACTTGTCATCAGAAATCAGGTGGGGGGAATGATTGGTGAGAGAATTCAAAAGGAGCACAATCTATTCCTAATAGAGGTGCAGCTACACAATCTCCTCGACCTCCCACACAAGTGAATCTTGAAGCTAGACCTACAAGGCCATTAGGAAACACCACATCAGCAAAGAACTCAAGTCCAAATCCTAATCTAAAGTGCTATCACTATGAAAAATTTGGACGTCATTCTAATGTTTGTGTAGCACGATAGCTTGTGAACCTGACTATTGAAGATAATTTTGTGGCTGATGATTTACATGACTCAAAAGATGATGACCTAGTTTGTGATCAAGAAAACTATGAAGATGGAATATTCAAGGAGCCTGATGGTGAAAGATCATCTTTAGTAGTTCAAAATATGATGTATATCCCAAAGCAAGAGGAAAACCTACAACGTCACAATATTTTTCGCACTCAATGCACAGTAAATGACAAGATTTGTGACATGATTATTGATGGGGAAAGTAGTTAAAACATCATCTCCAAGACTATGGTTGATAAGCTTCAATTGAAAATGGAATCATATCTCTCTCTCTACAAGATTGGCTGGATCGAAAAGGTTGGTGAAACAAAGATAACTGAACGGTGTCAAATTTATTTTTCCATTGAAAAATTCTACAAGGATGAGATAACCTGTGATGTTGTGGAGATGGATGCATGTCATATCCTTCTTGGTAGACCTTGAAAATTTGATTGAGATTCTACACATCATGAATGAGACAATCACTACATCTTCTTCAAAGATGGAAAGAAAATTATCCTCACCTCCATTAGCGAAGAGCGTCAATTCAAAATTTCACAAGAGAAGGGTCACTCCTTCCTGATTGTGCAAAATTTTATAAATGGGGCTAAAGAGACAGCTCAAATATTTGTTGTGATTGAGAAAGGAATGGAGACAATGCCCAATGAAGCTCCAAAAGGCTTGCAACCCTTCCTAAATGAATTTAAGAAAATCATACCTGATGATCTTCTTGATGAACTACCCCCAATGAGAGATATTTAGCACCACATTGACCTTGTTCCTGGAGTGAGTTACCAAATCTGCCCCACTACAGAATGAGTCCAAAAGAGTCACAAATTTTATAAGACAAGATCGAAGAGTTGATCATAAAAGGAATGGTTAGAGTCAACATGAGCCCATGTGCAGTTCCAGCTTTATTGACACCTAAGATAGATGAAAGTTGACAGATTTGTGTAGATAGTTGAGTCATCAGTCAAATCACGGTATAGTATAAATTCCCAATTTCTCACTTAGAGGACATGCTGGACATGTTGAAAGGGTCAAAGGTATTCTCTAAGATAAATTTGAGGAGTGGATATCATCAAATCAGAATTAGACCCGGTGATAAATGGAAAATAGCTTTCAAAACAAAAGAAGGACTTTATGAGTGGCTTGTTATGCCCTTTGTACTCTCAAATGCACCAAGTACCTTCATGCCATTGATGAACTAGGTACTCAAACCTTTTATTGGTTATTTTATTATTGTTTACTTTGATGATATCATGGTGTACAGTCATAATAAAGAAGAACATAAAAGACATTTAGTAGAAGTATTTATTGTGCTGAAGAAGAAGAAATTGTATATCAACTTAAAGAAATGCCATTTTATGACTGACCAATTGGTGTTCTTGGGATTTATGGTAAGTGCTTAAGGCATTCATGTTAATGAAGAAAAGCTTTTCTATCAATTATATTTTTTTTATTTTGGGTTTGTTCCCTTTCTATCTTCCTTATGAATTCAAGGATCTATCGTGGTGAGAAGATGATGCTCTTCTTCCTGCCCCTCATGCCTCCTCTCCCATTGCATCAAGTGGATCTATCATGGTGAGAAGACAACGATATTCTTCCTATCCCTCGTGCCCCCCTCTTCTGCTGCATGAAGACGGTGCTTTTCTTCCTACCCCTCGTTCCCCCTCTCATAGATTATCCATAGTCCACTTGCACAAGTTGAATTCACTTTCAATAACATGAAGAACAGGTCCACGAAAAAAATTGTCATTTAAAATTGTCAATGGAAGAACCCCAAAGCACCTGCTGGACTTGGTGGTGTTGCCCAAATTGCCAGGAACAAGCATAACTGTAGATAATATAGTGGAGAAAATTATTAAAGTGCATACTGAGGTAAAGAAAAAATTAGAAGAATTCAATTCCAAATACAAAATTAAAGTGGACGTTCATATGCATCCAAAAGAGTTTCAAGAAGGAGATTTGGTGATGGTGCACTTGAGGAAGAAACGGTTTTCAGCTGAAACTTATAACAAACTGAAATAGAAGAAAATTGGGTCACTGAAGATACTAAGAAATAAACGATAATGCCTATGTCATCGATCTCCCAAAGGATTTGAAAATCTCAAATACTTTTAATATTCAAGATTTGTTTAACTACCATGCACATGAGGACTACAAGTTATGATAAAATAACTTGAGGACGAGTTCTTTACAAGAAGGGGACACTTATGTAGGACGCTCAAAAAAAGTTCAGAAATGTCAAAAGAAACTAATTCAGAAGTCAAGGGGCCATGACAAATGATCTGATTCACTCTTTTATTTAACTTAGGATTTATCTAACTCAGTACCTTTCTATGTTGAAATTCTCTTCATTATGATGTCATGAATCTATCCTAATATGAGTTAATTAGGTATTATTCAGTTTAGGATGTGGGAAGGAAAATTATTATTTAGGATTTTATTTTCGTAGGTTAACTTATTTAGGACTTCTACCAACCCAATTAATGAGTTCAAACTGAGTTGTATTCACTTTAGGACTTGGAAAGCCAGAAACCTACTCAAATAGGATTTCTGGTATTTTTATAAATAGGCCTTTAGTTTTATAGATGGGGAAACCATTATTATTCTCAATAAAGTTTTGTTTTAGTGAATTTTCTTTTTTTCTTGTGAATTCAAGGAGTTTTTAACAAAGATAATGGTGTTTTCCTCATCTACCATGCTTGTTGCTACGTCAATGTCAATATTCATCTATATACATATCTATTATTTAGAATTTTAAAATAAAAGAGATTGAATTTTAATTTAACTCTATATCTTCAATTTCTATATAAACCCTGCCAACATAAGGAGTCAAAAAAGATAACCAAAGAATTATCGTTCAAAAGAGGACAAAGAGAATTGAAGAGCAAAAAATGTAAAACTTAGCTTTCTCTTTTCCTTCTTTTTCTTTTTGCCTTGCGTGGCTTCCTCCTCTACCCACAGGACCGTGACCTACTGCTCCCTAATCAGAGATCTCGTGTGTGTCCCATCTCCACCCACGCGCATCTCCGTTTCCTTCCTGTGTCGTGCGCACGACTTCGCCTAAAGCTCTATCGGCCTTCATCTCCACGCCCGTGCAGCCCGCTGCGCTTATCACCGGCCTGAAGCTTCCTAAGCTTCGCTCGCATAGCTTACCGCACTCGTTACTTGCCTGAAGCCTCCTCAGCTCTGCCTATGCTCAACACCACCGTCCAACTCCCTGGCGACCCGCGCTGAAACCCAAGCCGTCGCCTGCCAACCTCTCTGCCTGTCGATCCTCAACCCTATGTGTTGGCCCTTCTCTCCTCTTTGCACTGGAGCTCCATCTCTTCACGTAGTCATGGCTTGGACCACCCACAACCGCCTGTGCCTCGTAGGAGACGTCAGCCCACCGTCCCGCCGCATTGGAGCCCTACTCGTCACTCCGAGCCTCGATTGGACCCATAGCCTTTCGTCACTGCCTCACCACCGTAGTCACCTCTGAGCGGCCTCTACAGTGGTCTATTGGCAACAATGGCTAGATCCAGTCCGATCTGACCTGGGAGAGTGCCGAGCCACCATAGCCAGGCATGATTCGAGTGGAAAGAAAAAGAAGGAAGGCCCGATTAGGGTTTCGTAAGGAGGGAGAAGAAAAAATTTGAGAAGGAAAATAGAAAAAATAAAAAAAGTTGCTAGGAAAAAAAAAAAGGAAATTTAGCCCGCAATGGAAAAACAAGGAAGAAGAAAAAGTAAGGAAAAAAGAACAAAAAGTTGTTGCAAAAAATAAAAAAAATATTTGGCCTCGATTTTTACACTATCATCACTAATTTAGGGCTAGTTCACGGGCTCGCTCAAAAGTCCACTCTGGTCTAGTGCCCGCCCACAAACTTGCTTGAAAGCTATTTCGAATTAAGGCCAGCTTACGAACTTACCAATCGTTTGTTTGGATGTAGGTCAACTTATGAGCTCGCCGAACAGCTATTTAGACTAAAGTTAGCTTATGAGCTTACCGAATATCTATTTAGATTAACGTTAGCTTACGAGATTGTCAAATGTTTATTTGGACTAAAACTAGCTTGTGAGCTTACTGAACATCTATTCTGATTAAAGCTAGCTTGGGAGGTCATTAAACTTCTATTTAGACAAACGCCAACTTGAGAGCTCACTGAACGTTTATTTAAACTAAGGCCAGCTCGTAAGCTCACAAAATATCTATTCAGATTAAGACCAACTAGCGGGCTTGTTGATCATCTATTCAGGTTAAGCCCAACTTATGAGCTCACCAAACTTTTATTTGAACTAAGACTAGTCCGTAGGCTTGTTGATTATCTATTTCAACTAAGAGTAGTTTGAGAGCTCACAAAATTTCTCTTTAAACTAAGGTTAGTCTAAGAGCTTGCCGAATGTTTATTAAAACTAAGGTTAGTTTCTGAACTCACTAAATGTCTATTCTGACCAAGTTAACTCGCAGACTCATTGAATATTTATTCGGACTAAGGTCAGCTTGCAAGTTTGCTGAACGTCTAAATCAAGGCCAGTTCGCAAGCTCATCAAAAATCTAAATTAACCCAAGGTTAGTCCACGGGCTTACCCAAATTTATTATAACAGCTTAAGGGCTCTCAAACTAAATTGATTAAATTAAATCGATTAAATTAAAGTGATTCAATCATGTTGAATAAATAAAACTATAGTGATATGAATGAATTACTAAATGGACCTAAGTTAATTAAATATATGGACTAAAATTTATATTGAACTAGACTCAAATCCAAATTTAGTTAATCCAAACCAAATCAGTTTGGACCCAACCCCAATCAAGTCCAAATTAGGTCAAACTATATTTGAATCAAATCCTAATTGGGTTAAATCAAGTTCAAAATAAATCCTAATTGGGTCAAACCAAATTTGAATCAAACCCTAGTTGGGTTAAACTAGTGGGAATCAAACCTTGAGTAGGTTAAATCAAATTCAAAATCAAACCCTAATTGGGTTGAATTAAGTCCAAAATAAACTCCAATTGGGTTAAATCAAGTTCAAACTGAACCTTAATAAGGTAAATCAAACTCAAATTCAATTCAAACCAAAGCTAGGTCATACTTAAACTAAATTGGGTCAAACATGAAACAGAACCAGGTTGAGCCTAAACTAAAATCAAGTTAAACCTAAATTGAGTTGAACTTAAACCAAAGTCCATTAAGATACAAACTTGAATTTGATAATAGTCCAACACATGGTCAAACTCGATTTGAATTGAATGAATCAGACTCAAGCCAAAAATGCATTTTGGATATTAAATTGAATCAAATCAGACTAGGATCAAAATCAATATTACTCCCACTAGAATCAATGATTAGTATTTGATAAATATTCTTCTAAAAATCAATGTCAAGCTTAGTGAATTGAACTCGTTATTGTAAATTGAATATTCATCAACAATGCCAATAGTGATTTTGGAAATGGATATTTCACATGGTTCCCTAGTCATGCTATAAAGCATCAATATGAATCGAATCACCAAAGATTCTATGAAGGAAAAATCGAAACTTATCATTATCTCTTAGGAAGTAGTTAGTGAATTGCAATCCAATTAAGTTCTGAGCATTGAATTGAATCAAATTAGGCTTAAACCAAAGTTAAGTCTGAACTTTAAACTAAACTAAATCAGACTCAACCAAAATCAAGTCGGGGCTGGTTGACAAAAAGCTCAAAGTTGTTGATGATACCTTGAATTTAATTGACAACAAGCTAAGAAAAATTATCTATTGTCAAATTGAAGACAATTAGCACAAGCCAAGATTGCTTACCATTTTGAACCAAATCAAAGGTAGGCTTGAACTCGTTTAGCCAGTCAACCAGATGTCTTGTCGAAAGAAAGTTATTACATATGTCTTATTGGCTAAGAAAAATACATTAAGGCATGAAGTTATCGCTAATATTTTATTAGCTAATAGAGACACTTCAAACCATGCAAATCGAGCTAAAGGCATGTTGAACTCATTTAGTCAATCAACCAGGTATCTTATTTAAAGAAAGTTATCATCTATATTTTATTGGCTGTAGAAACTCTTCAAAACTAAAGAAGTTATTGTCAATGCCTCATTAGTTAATGGAAATACTTTGAACCAAGAAGTTATTACCAGTACCTTATTGACTAATGAAAATACTTCAAATCATGAAGTAATCGTCAATGCCTTATCAATTAATGAAAATACTTCAAACCAAATGAAGTTATCATCAATGCCTTATCAGCGAGTGAAAATACTTCAAGTCAAATAAAGTTATCGCTAATGCCCCACTAGACTAATGAAAATACTTCAAACCAAATAAAGTTATCGTTAATGCCACTAGACTAACAAAAATACTTCAAACCAGGCTAACAGAAGTACTTCAATTAGAAAAGGTTATCACCAATGCTCAGGTTATTGGAGACACCTCAAACTCCCAAATCACCTTTTGTGTCCTGCCAAACAATGTCACCAAATCAAATTACCAACATCCATTGATGACCAAGTCAAGACCTGTTTAATTAGACTCCATATGGTCCAATGCACAGGAGTGGGGCAACAGTGAGTATCAAGTTTATTTTCCACTTTCTCTTTTCGTTTTTTCTTATGTTTTCTTTAATTCTATATTAGAATTCATTATAAAGTGAGGGTATACTCTTACTTAAACATGTATCACTTTCTTCAAATTAATCAAATAATTACTTCTTTTTTTTTTTGTATCTCTATTTTATTAGCTTGGTTTCTTATTTTAGGAGGTTCTTAACGATTGTCAGGATAATTAATAGTAGAAACTTATGCTTATTGGAAGTCATGTTACAACAATACCTGATTATGTATTTAAACCACCATATTTTTTATTTGTCATTTCGAGATTGCTTTTGGGGTTTTTGCTACATAGATGGTCAATTTCAATCTCACACATTTTTGGTTGCTATTGTCTTCAGAGTCTTAGGCATAGTACCTCTCGAGGAATCAGGTAGTGATTGATGGCACAAGCCTTTCTCCTTTATTATCAATTATTTGGTAGGACCCTCCTTCAAATATCCTTTTAACAATATGAGAGTCTTCCCAATTAGGTTAGAATTTGCTTTTCTTATTTCAATTTGAGATTTTGGGTCTTTTCAAGACCAAAATCATTTCTCCCTTCTAGAAAGTTTTAAGTGGGGCCATCTTGTTATAGGCCTTGGATATTTGTTCATCATATATTTTCAAGTTCTACTAAGCTACAAGCCTTATTTTGTTCAAAGAATCTAGCTCGTCAAAGTGAAGATGAATATTATCTTATTTGTAATTTTTTCTTTTAAAGCAATTCTTAGAGAGGAAATTTGTACCTCTAGTGGCAAGGTTGCTTCGGTTCCAAATACCAATGAGCATGGCATTGACTGAGTGGTGGTCCAGTATGAGGTAAGAGAAGCCCATAATGCTTCATAAAACTTTTGGTGCCAGTCTCTCTTATTTCTAATGATGATTTTCTTTAATATCTTAGAGAGGGTCTTATTAAATGTCTCAGTGAGGCCATTTGCCTTTGCATTATAGATGGATAAATATCTCCAATTTATCTTATGATAATGTATAAATTATACTACCTTGAAGCTTATGAAGGATGATCCATTATTAGAAATAATCGTTCGAGGGATGCCAAATCAGTACAGGATATTTTGTCAAAAGAAATGGATAACAATATCCACTTTCACCTCTTTCAATAGAATCACCTCAGCATACTAAGAGAAATAATTGATCGCTACTAATATGAAGTGGTGACCTCTTGAGGAAGATGACTTAATTGAGCCAATGACATTTGTTCCCTATACCTCGAATGGGCATGAGGATACCATTAGATGTAAAGGATTTGGGTGTTGATGGATAAAGTCACCATGAACTTGGCATAGGTGATATTTTCTTATATATTCAATGTAATATCTCACCATTTGGGCCAGTAGTAGCCCATATGCTTGATCTTGATCATTATTTTTGGGCCCAATTGATGAGCTCCACAAACCCCAAAATGTACCTCATACATGACTTCTTTAGATTCCTTGTTTGAGAGACAGCATAGAAGTAATTGAATGAAAGTAAAAAGTGCAAAACACTATTTGTAATTGTGTTCATGCTAATTTGTCTTCTAAAAATTTTCCATTTTTGAGGTAGTTGGTGAATGGTATGCTTCAATTTGTGGCCTCTTCTATCAATTTAAATTCAGTCTTCTTATGCTTAATGTAGAAGATCAAATTTATCACTTGTCTACTAGGACTGTGATCAAAATTTTTCCTTGATCAAGGTTGGCCAGTGCTTTGGCTAGCTTAGTTATTTAGATATATGAAATTTGTCTCATGGCATTTTAGGAGCTCAGCTTTGTGAAATTTATATTCGTTTAGGATTTAACTGATGACTAATTGCAAATCATAGAAAATATGTAGGCATAATATTTTCATATTAAGGGTCACTTCTAGTCCTACAATTAAGGCTCCTTATTCAACTTCATTGTTTATGCATGATTTTGAGAGGGAATAAAAATATCATAAAATGCTGTTATTCAGAGTGACCTAAATGAGTCCAATGCCTAATTTGATTTGTCAAAACTTTGGTTTGATCTTTTGTTTGATGGATAAAGCCTCGTCAAAGTATAATTTTCAGTATAGTTTTCCTTCTTTTGCCAAGAGGATCTCTTTATTAGGAAGTTTGCAACTCAATAGAGAATCATTCGGTACTGGATGAGCTATGAGAAATCGATGAGGGCTTACCCTTTGATTGCCTTTTGGGGAGTGAACTTAATATCATATTTCATGAAAATTGAAATCCACTTTACTAGTATTTTAGCGAGTACAGGCCTAGTCATCAAGTATTTTATGGGATTAACTTTTGATACTAAAATAACTTGATGAGAAAGCAAATAATATTTGAGTTTATTAATTGCAAATATAAGTTCTAGACAATATTTTTCGATGGGAGAGTAGTTACTTTCTTCCTCTAAAAGCATTCTACTCACATAGAAGAGTGTAGTTTTTTGCCCTCTTCATTATTTTGGACGAGAAGTGCCCTCAGAGACCCTTCAATTATGGCTATATAGAGGATCAAGGGCTTGTCAGGCAGGGGTGCTGCTAGGATTGTTGACTTTAGGAGATACTGCTTGACCTCATCAAAGGCTTATTGGTAATCTTGATCCCAAATGAATAGGGTATCCTTCTTCATTAATTTAGAAAAAGACTTATATCTTCCAAAGAGGTTTGAGATGAATCTCCTTATATATATAAATTGGCCTTAAAATGACCTCAATTGCTTTATGTTATTAGGTGGTTATATGTCCAAGATTTCTTTGACTTTAGATGGATCAATTTCAATTCCTCAGTGTCTAACAATGAATCCAAGAAACTTCTCTAATGATATTCCAAGACACATTTTATAGGATTCATCTTTAAGTTACATTTTCTAGGCAGCCGGGAAAAACTCTTTGGTTTTGAATATGCTTGTCTTTGGACTTGGTCTTGACTACCAAGTAATCCATATAGCATTCCATCAATTGGTGTATGACGCCCTCAAAAATTTGAGTCATGGCCCTTTGATAAATGTCACTTGCATTCTTGAGCCAAAAGGCATCACCTTGTATAGTAAATGCAAATTAGGATTCTAAAGGCCATATGCTTCTCATTATTAAAATGTATCTTGATTTGGTTGTACCTTGAAAAACCACCCATAAAGGAGAATATTTTAAAATTGGCCATGTTGTTAATCATGATTTTCATTATTGATAGTGAAAAGTCATCTTTTGGGCATGCTTTATTCAAATCCCTATAGTCTATACATATGCGGATATGGCCATTCTTCTTTTTGACTGACATAATACTTGCCACCCAATCTAGATACTTTTCTTCTATGATGAAGCCTACTTCGATTAGTTTCCTAGTTTCTTCTATCACCTTTTGTTCTAGGTCAAGTTTCATCTTCCTAGGTACTTATTTAATAGGTAGAAGCACAAGATTGATGGCTAACTTATGGATTACAACTTTAGGATCTAATCCAGAAATTTTCCTATAGCTCCATGCAAAGCAGTCAATGTATTATTGGAGTACTATTTTGAGTTGGGTTTGGCTTTTCTTTGAGAGCTGAGTGCTAATAAAGGTTGGCTTAGGGTCCTACTCTAAGCCTAAGTTGATTTCCATTAGTTCATTAACTGTGGCTTGCCCCTCCCTCATCTTCAAGTTCTAGTGGAGCTTCTTTTAGTTTGAGGATCATTTCTTACTGAGTGGTTCATCATATTGAGCGAGATTTGGTGAAGGTTCATCTAAGGGTATTTCAACTGCATCATGCCCCTTTTTCCTCTAGTCTTGATGGAGTTTTACTGAGCAAGTTACCTTCTCATGGTGTCTAGAGAATCATGGCTACCTCAATACATATGTTGAGGGTGTTAATGTTGTTTGGTCATTTTGAACATCAAACAAAGGTCCCATGGTGATCATGATGCATATGTGGACATTTAGAGTGATATAGCCCAATCCTTTAGTGTTCTTATTTCCTCTAGATTCTTGAGGTGAATCCTACAGATTCTAGAAGAAATAACTCTTTCTTTATTTATGGACATCCACAACCAGATTTCTTGATTATTTGATAAAACTAATCCGAAAAATATTTAGGCATGACTATTGGTTGAGGGTCGCTATCATATGTTGGATCCTTAGTTCTAGGATTTCATATATGCTTGGGGCATGAGAGATTACCTTGTAAAATAGCCATCAAACCAGGTTTGTAGAGTTCATTCATCTAAAGAATTTGAGTTAGTATCACTTCCTAGATGAGGAGTAAAGATTTGGCTAGCAATCTTTTGCTTTACTTAACTGATAGAAGCAGACTCTCTATCAGCTTGGGATCCCTAATAGTATTTTGCATTATCATAATGCATTTTATGAACATCAAAAGGATGTACATCTCCATCAATTTAGTATTCTTTATTATCCTCAAAGTATTTGAGGCATTGATATATGGTTGATGACACTACTGTGTTTTTATGTAGCCACAACCTTTCTAGTAGTGCATCATATGATGATTGATCACATAGAACTTGGTGTTTATCATCAACTCATCTACTCTTAGAGGGATAATTATGACTCCCAAATCCCCTTGGCTATTCTAATTAAATCCTTGGATGATTATAATCTCAAATGACAGGTGGCATATATTCAGAATTAGAGCCCTTAGAGTTTAGAGAGTCATCAAATTGATTGAGGAACCTAGGTCAACTAGGATGTGCTTGATCTTGATCTCATCACTATTCCTTATAATATACAATGATCTGTCTTAGTCTATTATTCTTAGTAGTAAGTCATTATTTATAAACGTAATGGTAGGAGTTTGACCTGTGTACGAAGACTCCTTCATCTTCTCTTTACCGAAGTATGCTTGATAGTTGGTTAAATTCTGCAAGATGTTCACCAGTGTGTTCTTGAGTTCTTATGACATCATTAGGGTATCAAACACACTTAGCATAGTAGAGATCTTCTTGAGGCAAGCTGCTACATTGTATTCCACCTTTTTGATTACAGGTTCAATTTGCAAAGGCTCAATGTCCTCATTTATTTGAATTTTATTTTCCTTGTCCTTGGAGATGTTCCTGTCTCTAGGTATTGGAGCTTGCCTTGGGGGTAGTACCTTTCCATCTTGGAGTTGTACCTGGTTTATTTTTCTTAGTTGATATTTGGTGTTATGAGAAAAATAAGGTTCATCTTCAAAATCGCTACTAAGACTAATCATACAACAGAAAGTAGTGAATCCTTGCCCCCGATTGATAGTTCCTTGGATGTTTTTGAAGGATGTGACTAGCTGATAATTGTCCCATTTAATATCAGAATTAGACACGCGAGGCTTCTTTGTAGAGAGATCTTAAAAGATTATTTTAATAAATTCTTCTATTTCATCTGTGAGCATGACCTTGTTTAGGATCTTGTATTTAGGACATTTCTGCTGTGGATGTTTAGATTAGCTTGATTGCGAGGCGGAATGAGCTTTAGTATTAGCCTGTTTGATCAGCTCCCAGAATGCCTACTTTTTTCTTTGGCTCTTGCTGGTGTAGGGCCTCCCAAAATAGTCATAAAATTATTTTGACTCAAACATAGAGTCATATTCATCATTCATACCTTATATGTATAATTTCTTTAAAGTTGATATAGTGCATCCTTTCATAGGTTCTAGAATTGGGACCTTACCAAACCTAGCAAGTTGAGCAATTATTGCTAGGTCACTTGATGGAGGCTGGGATAGCTGCTCATTGGTGTTTACCTCAGATATGTGAGTCATTATGCGACAACAACCCATAAACTTAGTTAATTATTTTTGAAAGTGCCTAACTTTCTTAACCCATCTCTAAAGTATGTGGCATGAGTAATCATTTTGACCTTGAGGGGATTAGTAGGTGATTTCCTACCACTTCTGTAAGGTCATTGTGTGGTTTTGCCTTCTCTGCTAACATCTCTTCGATCTTCTCAATTTGCTTATAGAATATGGTAGTCATGTTTAACATGCTTTCCATGTGGGCAGCCATAGCCTGCATGTAAGCATTCATCATTTGCATTTATTTCTAGACAAATTTCATATTAGTATAGCATAATATCTAGTTTTAATTTGAGCATGTCATAATTGTATTCATGAGCGAACCACTCTCTAAGATTATTGTATTAGGAGTAGCCCTTAGGAAGACCCATGGGACCTTTCATTTTGTTAGTAATATCTCCAATGAATGTATTTTCTTCTTTTTGCTTTGAGTTCTAAATTTTGTCATCATTGAAACAATGGGGCGACTCTGATGGCTATCTTGATTGTAGCTATGCAATAGTAAAAGTGGTAGCACATGTTGCTATCGGAAGTTCATCCTTCAGGTTCCCAATGTCAGAGTCTTCAAGCAAAATCTAAGTTCATCAAGAAGGAACTCCTCGAGAGTTACTTGGCTTCTTTCTTCTTGAACATATTTCTCTAGAGCATCGATGTATTCTTGTATGATTGATTTCTTGATGTTATATTTATCCAATTGAATCAGCTTCTTCTTCTTGCTTTTGTTATTTTTCTTCTTAATGCTTCAAACAGGTGAGGTAGTTTGCTCTGATGAGACTTTCTTTATCACCATCCTAGATTCTTCAAGGTTTTTAGTCATTTTTTTTTATCAAATTTTATAGTCTTTTTGAAACATAAATGTTCCATAAGCACTCTTGTTCGGGGGTATGTTGTGTTTCTTCCTTGAAGAGGAACCCAACAAGTGATTCATGCTTCTTGAATATAGTAATATAATTGATGTGTTTAGTGGGCATTTCAAATAAGGTTGCCTTTGAGAGAGTTAGCTTACACTCCTAGTGCTACTTTTGACCCAAACTTTGAATACAAAGTATTCTTTAAAGGTATAACCCAAGATTCTATGGTAAGGATAGTAGTTTGGGTGATCTTTCTTATTGGTCTCATTTGGCCCTACTCTCTCTCTTTTGAAAGAATTTTTTCTGAGCCTTTGTTGGAGATCATTGGATCATTCTACCTCCCCATCTCCTCCGAGAGTTAGTGTTTTTTAAGAATTACCCTTGTTTATAGTGTGATTCGGAGGTTTTTTCTCCTCAGTTATTATGAATATCATCCTTATATTTTTTGAAGGTTCTTTGCACTTCGCCTTATCTTTTTCTAGTTTGAAATTTTGTGAGTTAGGTAAGACTAGTGGACCAATCATTTTTAGCTTCTTAACTTACATAATAAGGTCTTGGAAGTCATGAATAGAAGAGGCACTCAGGTAAGGTCCATCCACTCTCTCCTTATATTGCCAAGAATGAGATTTACTGCCTCAAATTGGCTCATAAATTATTTGCACTTGATGCAAAAATTTCTCCACCTTGTGATGTAGTCCAGGATTAGTTCATTGTCATACTTCAGTGTTGAGATGAGGTCTACAATAGTCACTTTGTCACTGGCTCTTCCAAACCTAATTTGGAAAGCCTTTTTCTTTTATACCTAAGTTTGTATGGATTCTAGTTACAAATTGACATACCACTTGAATACTTCCCTTGTCAAACTTGCTGAAAATTGGTGTAGTAACAATGAGAGACTATTACTTGAATTTCTGCATAGAGTCACAGTGAGCTATGTACTATTCAAGATTGTCCATACCATTAAATTATTTAACGCTAGGCACCATATAACCTCTGAGATATGGCACTTAGTCATGATGACTAGGGTATAATTTATCAGCATTGTTTATCCTATCTGTCTTACTTTCTTATCTCAATTATGCAGCTATCATTCATTGCACTTGCTATTGTATATATGTCAACAATTTTATATTATTAGGGATCCTTGAAATTGGAGATTAGGTATCCCTTGTTGATGGAGGAGGTGTTTGTGAAGGACCTATATTTTCATAGATCTCATTTATAGGAGATGCACCTTTTGTCACCTTTGTTGTTTGAGATGGTTGTTGAGATCATTCTAACTTTTTAGGCTTTTGTCTCACTTGTAGCATCATTTTTATCAACTCTATGATCTTCTTTTGGGCTTCATCTTTATCTTTTCCTTTCTATCTCAGTTATTCTTGTAGTGCTTCTATGGTCACTTTTTAATTGGAGCTTTCAATTATGACTAAAAATTCTATCAGGACATGACAATCCATATCTTGAGAGTTAGGTCTAGATTTTAGGTTAAGATTGACTTCTCCAATGAATCGGGTTGCCTCATTCAAGAGACTACTCATGGAGTGGGTCGGCACACCTTTTCTTCAATGTGGTAGCAAGGATTGGCTCACAAGGGAACTCTCCTCCTAAATTTCTTCATTAGTAAGCCTTATTCATGCAAGCTCCTTCTAGCATTTCTCCGGCTGGGGTGCAGGCTCATGATCCCTCCCAGAGTCATTTCTTACTATAACTTTAATAGTATGGGTGATCTCCTTTAGTGATCTCCCATATTGAGTTGTAATCTTGTGATGACTTTTGTTATTTTGTTTGGTAATTCATCCTTTTTCCATAGTATTAAGGTAAGACTGTGTCCCCTATGATTTACATTTACCTCCCTCTAAATTACTTAATGGAGAGAAAAATTTGAAGGTAAGAATGGTAATGACAGACTTCATTCGATGGGTAGGTTTTCCAAGTTGATCAAAAATTTTAGTAGCTTTTTTTTTACTTGTGATAGCTAGAATGAGTTCTTCTTCATCCTTGCATGTATCTAGAATTGTTTTTTGTTGCCCCCTATTAGGAGTTGGGCAAAGGCGATCAAAGATTGAGTCTCATTTTGAGCTTAGCCTCTGAAAGGCTGATATCCTTGTTGGTTGAGGCATAACTTCTAGCTCTTCATTTGAATGGTCTTTCTCAATAGAAATAATGATATTGAGGCTCTTTTTCCTTGGTGAAAGGTGAGAAGTAGGCTTGTCTTGCATGACAACAATAGTGGTTGGCATAGTTGCAAGTACTCTCTTGAACTAGACAACCTCAGAGGTGGCTCTAAACTTGATTTGAACTTTAGCTACTTCTGTGGTGACCATAGACTGAGGTAGATGCATAGCCGATCCTTCCCCCAGGATGATGGTATACCTTGGGTTGGAGATGTTCTTTGTTGCGCTATTTAATGCTTTCTTCTATAAAGGAGAACACAATTGATCAGTTTTCAATTAATATTCTACTTATTAATGTCTCTATCATATTAGGAGGAGAAGTCATATCTTACTGGGTGTGGTATGAGATCAATCAGTGCTATACACAAGTCTATAATAGATCAAAGAAAAGTTTCTAGACTGAGACTAAGACTGAACTAAGTCAATTGAGTCCTAATGGGTGTGCCAATATTTGTGGGATTGATTTCGGTGGCCCAGAGCTGTGGAGACCTCAAGGAGTGAGCTCAATGCATAAATCAAAGTGTATTTTATTTAAAGTACACTATTAGGTATTGTAGAAACATTAACTTCTAATACACACAAGCTCCTATTGTTAATTACCGTGATAATTATAAAAAATCTTATAAAGCAAGACACTTAACTAATAAAATAGAGGCACAAAAAGAAAAGGAAAAAGTATTTGATTAATTTTAAGAAATAATACATAATTTAAGTAAAAGTATACCCTTACTTCACAACAAATTTCAACATGGAATTATAAAAAAAATAAAAAAATAAAGAGAAAGAAAGAGTAAAGAAGAAATTCTGATGTGCTCCCATATTATGGATTGTATGGAGTCTGACTCGAATGGGTCATGAATTAAATCCTTGGCGGTTGTTGATGACTTAGTTTGGTGGCATTGTTTAGTGGGATATGGAAAGAGAATAAGAAATGAAGTATTTCCAATAGCCTAAGCGTTGGTGATGACTCTCAGAGTTTGACGTATTTTCACACCGCATGGGCATAGAAGTTAACTTTATTGATTTAAGGTATTTCGTAACTCATAGGGTACAGGTGTCAACTTCTTTGAGTTTGAAGTATTCCATAGCCCATAAGGCATTAGTGTCAACTTCTTGGTTTGAAGTATTCCATAGCCTGTGGGGCGCAAATGTTAGCCTCTTGATTTTGAAGTATTTTATAGCCCATGGGGCATCAGCATTAACTTCTTTGGTTTAACATATTCCACAGGCAGTAGAGCGTAGGTATTAACCTCTTTAATTTTGAAGTATTTCATAACATATGGAGTATCAATATTAACTTCTTTGGTTTTGAAGTATTCTATAGTCTTTGGGGCATCAGTATTAACTTCTTCCATTTGAGGTATTCTGTAACCCATGGGGTGCAAGTGTTAACCTATTTAATTTTGAAGTATTCCATAACCCATGGAGTGTAGGTGTTGCCTCTTTAATTTTGAAGTATTCCATAGTTTGTGAAGCACAGATATTAACTTGTTTAGCTTGAGATATTTCATAACCCATAGGGCACATATGTTAACCTCTTTGATTTTGAAGTATTCCATACCCCGTGGGGCATTGACGTCAACTTCTTTGGTTTGAGGTTTTTTGTAGCTTGTGGAGCACAGACATTAACCTCTTTGATTTTGAAGTATTCTATAGTTTGTGGGGCATCATATTAACTTTTTTGGTTTGATGTATTTCATAGTCCATGGGGTGCAGGTGTTAGTCTTTTTGATTTTGAAATATTTTATACCTCGTGGGGCATCAATTTTTTTATTTGTGGTATTCCACAACTTGTGGAGTGCAAGTGTTAGCTTTTTTGATTTTGAAGTATTCCATAACCCGTGGGGCATTGGTATTAAATTTTTTGGTTTGAGATATTTCATAGTCTGTGGGGTATAGGTGTTAACCTCTTTAATTTTAAAGTATTTTATAACCCGTGGGACATCAGTATTAACTTCTTTAGTTTGAGGTATTTCATAGTCCATGGGGCATAAGTGTTAACATCTTTGATTCCGAAGTATTCCATTACTCATGGGACATCAATGTCAACTTCTTTGGTTTGAAGTATTTCGTAGCTCGTGGGGCGCAGATGTTAATTTTTTTGATTTTAAAGTATTTCATAGCCCGTGGGGGTATCAATATTAACTTTTTTGGTTTGATGCTTTTCATAACCCATGGGGTGTAGGTGTTAACCTTTTTGATTTTAAAATATTTCACAATCCATGGATCATCGATATTAATTTCTTTCATTTGAGGTATTCCATAGCCCATGGGACGCAAGCGTTAAACTCTTTGATTTTTGAAGTATTCCATTTCTTGTGGGGCATCAATATTAACCTTTTTGATTTGACGGATTTTATAACTCGTGAGGCGCAGGTGTTAACATCTTTGATTTTGAAATATTCCATATTTCGAGGGGGGGGGGGGCATTGATGTTAACTTTTTTGGTTTAAGGTATTCTATAACCCGTGGGGTACATGTATTAACCTCTTTGATTTTGAAATATTTCATAGCTCATGGGGTATTAGTATTAGCTTCATTAGTTTGAGGTATTCCGAATCCTATGGGGTGTAGGTATTAACCTCTTTAATTTGAGTTATTTCATAAACCATGGGGTGTTAAATGTTAATTTCTTTGATTTTGAATTATTACATAGTTTGTGGCGCATTGATATTAACTTTTTTGGTTTGTGGTATTCCATAACCCATGAGGTATAGGTGTTAACCTCTTTGATTTTAAAATATTTCATAGCCCGTGGGGTTTTAGTATTAATTTCTTTGATTTGAGATATTTCCTAGCCTATGGGGTGTAGGTGTTAATTTCTTTGATTTTGAAGTATTCCATAGCTCATGGGCATCGGTATTAAGCTTTTTTGGTTTGAGATATTCTCTATCCCATGGGGCGCAGGTGTTAATCACTTTGATTTTGAAATATTCCATTGTCCGTGGGGTATTAGTATTAAGCTTTTTTGATTTGAGGTATTCCCTATCCCATAGAGCGTAGGTATTAACCTCTTTGATTTTGAAGTACTATATAGCCCGTGGGATATTGGTATTAATTTTTTTGGTATGAGGTATTCTGTAGCTCATAATGTGTAGGTGTTAACTGCTTTGATTTTGAAGTATTCTATAGCCTATGGGTATTGATATTAAATTTTTTATTTTGAAGTATTTCGTAACCCATGGGGCGTAGGTGTTAATTGCTTTGATTTGGAAGTATTTCATAGCCCATGAGACATTGATGTTAACTTCTTTAATTTTAGGTATTTCATAACCCGTGGGGCGTAGGTGTTAACCTTTTTGATTTTGAAATATTCTATAACTCGTGGAAAATAGAATATTTCATAGCCCGTGGGGCATCGGTATTAAGTTCCTTTGTTTGAGGTATTCTGTAATCCGTGGAGTGCAAATGTTAACCTCTTTGATTTTGAAGTGACATTACCCACTTCTTATGGAGTTGAGTAAAACCTTAGAGTGTTGCTTGAGGCTTTTCTAGCTCATTCGGTGGGACTCAGTTTGATCCAATTGTGTTCCTTTGAATTAGTTTTGGTTCAGGTCAAGATGGTAGCATCACCCATTGTTCATAATCGTGGAGTGTTACCAAAGGTTGAAGACATCTAGTGGAACTCAATTTGGCCTTATTCAATTCCTTAGACTAATTTGGTTTATGTTAAAGCTTGGTTTGGATTAACTTAACTTAGATTTTGAATCCAGTTCAATTTGAGTCTTAGCCTATTTTATTTGATTAATTTAGATCCATTTGGTGATCCATTTGATTCAATTTAATTTTATTCATTTCCTCTAACTGAATTCAATGTGATATTATAGTGAGCCCTTGAGCCCTTGAGCCCTCGAGCTATCATAATGATATACAGTGAGCTTACAAGCTGGTCATAAGTTTAAATTGGCTTTAGGACAAGACAATAGACTAACTTAAATTATTTTGACTTTCGGACGAGACCATAAGCTGACCTTAAATTGATTGGTTATAGAGTGAGACCAAATGCTAGTCCTAAACTATTTTTACTTTTGGACAAAATCGCATGTTGACCCTAAGTTGATTTGGCTATCGAGCGAGATCGTATGTTGGCCCTAAATCATTTTGATTTTTGGGCAAGATCGCAGACTGGTACTAAGTCAATTTGATTGTTGGATAAGACTATAGACTACTTCTAAGCTATTTTTACTTTCAGATAATATTGCAAACTGGCCCTAAGTTGTTTTTGGTGGTTGGGCGAGACCATAGGCTAATCCTAAATTATTTTAACTTTCAGATGAGACCACAAGCTGGCCTTAAATTGAATTAATTATTGAGTGAGACTATAGATTGATCGTAAGGCTGCAGATTGGGTCTAAATTATTTGACTTTTGGGTGAGACTATAGGCTAGTCTTAAGTCAGATTAATTATTTGATGAGACCATAGACGGGTACTAAATATTTGACTTTTAAATGAGATCACATGCTGACCCTAAGTTTGATTGGTTGTCAGACCAAATTGCAAGTTGGTCCTAAACTGTTTGACTTTTGGGAGAAATTGTAGGCTGATCCTAAATCAGATTGGTTGTTGGATGAGACTGCAGGCTGGACCTAAATCATTCTATCTTTTAGGAGAGACCACAGACTAGCTCTAAGTCAATTTGATTATTAAGTGAGACCGCAGGCTGGTCCTAAACCATTTTGACTTTTGGGAGAGATTACAAGCTAACCCTAAGTTGATTTGGTTTCGG
This sequence comes from Trichopus zeylanicus subsp. travancoricus, assembly GCA_005019695.1. Classification (NCBI taxonomy): domain Eukaryota; kingdom Viridiplantae; phylum Streptophyta; class Magnoliopsida; order Dioscoreales; family Dioscoreaceae; genus Trichopus; species Trichopus zeylanicus. The sequence goes on from RXID01021867.1 coordinate 167,614, forward strand.
ACGAGACTGATGGCTGATCCTAAATCATTTGACTTTCGGGTGAGACCATAGACTATCCCTAAGTTAGATTTGTTATCAGGAGAGACCATAGGCTGATCCTAAATCATTTGACTTTCGAACAATACCGTAGGTTGACTGTAAGTTGGATTAATTGTTAGGCATGACTGCAAGCTAACCCTAAATTGAATTGGTTATCGGGTTAGATTGCAGAGTATCCCTAAACCATGTATGGAGTATTTTTTTTTGTATTTTATTTGGTTTGATTATTGTGCCTTTGTTCTTGTTCTTGCTCTTTGGTTAATCTAAGAGCTTCTTGTTGATAATCCTTCTTCTAAGACTCTGATAGGAAAGTCCCAAGATGATGTCGTGGTGGTGAGCGAGATTGTGGATGGCCACGGTGGTGATAGAAATTTGCTAATATTCTAGACCATGGGTAGCCACGGTATTGATGGAGGTCCACCGTTATACGAAATGTCGTGGGTGGTCACGGTGTTGATGAAAATTCACTGTCATACAAAAGGATCATAGATGATTGTGGTGTTGTGATCCTCCAACATATGAAGAGGCCACGAGTGGGCACAGGAGTTTTGCAGTCATAAGAAGGGGGCCATAGGTGGCCGCAGTATTAGTGGAGCACTAGAGGTGTCTAGCGAGGTTCAGATGTTCGATCCTCTCAGATTCTATTGTTTGAATATGGACAACAGAATGCCATCTCTTGGGAGAGTAGTAGGAGTGTGGGGGAGCAGGGCTTGGGGGCAGCAATAGTGGCAGAGCTCTCGTGGGAGGGAAGGAAAAAGGAGGGTGCAGTAACAAAGAAAATGGAGAAGGGGGAAAGAAACCTCACATCTCTTAGTCTTGATGATGTCTCCTTGGTCTCCTTCTTGCCATCATTATCTCCTCCTTTAACTCTTGTGGAACTTCGTCAAGGATTGACCTCCAAATATACCTTTAATTCATACAGGATCTCCCCCCAAGAGTTTCTTACATAAAATTCTCTCTCAAATTTGGTGCCCTGATCCCCTCCCCCCTCCCCTCCTCCTCCTCTTATATAGAGTTGAGAGGATTTCTAATTTTGGTGATTGATTGATTTTATTTGAAGACTTATCGATATATTCTTACCATAAACCTCATATTTGATTCTTAAATTGATATATTCCGAAATTACAATTTTTTATCTGAAAAAATCCCGTTGATCTTTGATAGATTCAAAGAATTTGTCTCTGAATCTACGAATTGTGTCTATCTGTGAGGTTTGGCACCTGAACCTATGATGTTTGGTCGTTAGAACACAAGCCCATGTTTAAGAGAGGCGAGATAGTGCTTGCAATTTTTTGGCTAGCCTTATATGTCTTGGTTGTTTTTACTTTATTGTATTTAGGCTTCATATGAGTTTTCTTGGCCTTTTCTTTCTCTTAGAACTCTTTTTAGAGCTCGAGACACCTTGTCCATTAATAATGTGAACCATACCATAATTCCTATACTATAGTTGCTCAAATACCATGAGCTCATTCATTAACTGGGGAAGACTAGTCAATTACATCTTGTCCATGGTGTAATTTAGGACCAATTGATTGGATGAGATAGTAATATACTAGAGAATCGTATTCACTTGTGTCTCCATATCCATGATAGATAGTAACTCCAACTCATTCATATGACCAATCATTTTTATGACATCTTAATATTCAATATATAGTGAAGAGTAGATAAATGCTTTAAACTACTCTCCAAACATACTTTGGAGGTTGTCAATTACTTGTTTCATTTTCTCCATCTTATGATGACATGATGAATGACATTTGAAACTAAGGCTAATATATAGCACTTGGCTATATTATTAATTCTTTCCCATCTCTAGATCTCATTGGGAGGATCATCAAGATGGTTAGTAGTTAAGATCAAGTTTTAAGTTTTAGTCAAATCAAAATATTTTGACTGAAACATATCAATTTTGATAGAGAGCACAATAAAATGATTTCAAAAATTATTTCAAAATTTTAGTATATTTAAAGCTGTGGAATGCCCAAAACCGTTAAAATGGTTGAAATCATTAAAATGAAATTACCAAAACATACCAATTTTGATAGATGCTGAAACTAGTTTCAAAATCGAAATTTAAAACTTTAATTAAGACAAACTCGTACTTATCATCCATCAAAACAATATTAAGCTTTTTTCAATTAACATGATTAATGCCTTCTAATTTTTCTTCTTTTGGAATTTTAGTAAGTGGATTGAAAGTCATGTTGCTAGCAATTAAGATGAGACATACAGTCAAAATATATATCATAGAATTTACGATAATAGGATAGGGGTATTAAATAATTTTATTCTTTTAATCTCAAGCATTACATACAATAAATTAAAGGGATAATTACGGGTGACCCCCCGTAATTAGCCTTAATTACGGTTACCCCGTAATTCCGTATTACCCCCACCCCCCTCTAAATTCGCCCATATTTACCCACAGCCCCCTGATGTTATTTAATCAAAATTTTACCAAAAAATTCCGATTTTACCCCCGATATTTTTACACATACACCCCTAAATATTCATGTTTTTATAGTTAACCCCCCGGATTTCGGAATTTTACAAATATCACCCCGAAAGAACTCAGATTTACAAAAAAATCCTCCAAATTCGAATTTTTTGCAAATAAACCCCCGGAAATTATTTCGATATACAGAAAAGTCCCCGAAATTCGGATTTTTGCAAATAACACCCCGTCGCGCGGGCGGGAGCGAAGGACGAGGCCGGCAGGCCGGCCGCGGGAGCGGAGGCAGCGGCCGGCGGCGGGA
>RXID01021868.1:0-16003 GCA_005019695.1 Trichopus zeylanicus subsp. travancoricus
ACTACTATTACTACTACTACTCCGGCCACTAATACTACTACTATTACTAAAACAAATAGTACTACCACTATTGTTGTTGCTGCTAATACTTCTGCTACTACTACTGCTATTGTGGTTGTTGTTGCTACTAATACTATTACTAACGCTGCTAATGCTACTACTACTAATGCTACCGCTACTATCGCCACTACACTATTACACTTTCGACTACTTCTACTACTACTGCTGCTGATGCTACTACCACTACTATTGCTGTTACTGCTAATACTATTACTACTACTACTGCCACTACTGCTAATATTTTTACTGCTACAACTGCTATTACTACTACTACTTCTACTAATGCTTCTACTGCTACTGCAACTTGTACTCGTAGTACAGCTAATTTTACACCTTCTGCTAATACTACAACTACTAATTTTACTACTACTACCACTACTTCAACGACATCTCCTACAACAACAACTACGAATACTTCTTCTACTACTACTACTACTATTGCTGCTTCTGCTACTGATACAACTATGACCTCTTCTACTACTACTACTCGTACTGCTGCTGTTGCGACTACTTCCACTACTACTAGTTCAATTACAATGGTTACTACTACTACAACTACTATGAATGCTACTATTACTACTACTACTACTACTGCCGCTGCTGCTACTTCTAGTTCTACTCCGAAAACTACAACTGCCACCACTGCAACTACTAGTACTACTATAACAACAACTACTACTGTTGCTACTATTGCTACTGCAACTATAGCTACTACTAATACTACTAGTACCACTCTAACTACTACTACTACTAACACAACTAATACTACTACTCCAGCTACTACTACTTCTGCTACTACTACATTAACTACTACTAATACTAGTATAACAATAACTACTACTACCGATATGACTACTGCTACTGCTACTACAACTATTACAACTATTGCTACTACTGCTACTACGACTACTACTACTACTACTGCTACTGCTACTACTACTAGTACAACTTCTACTACGACTACTGATACTACACTACTACTATTTCTACTACAATAATAACTACTACTACCACTACTGCTTCTGCTACAACTACTACTAGTAGTACTTCAGCTACTACTATTATTGCTACTATTACTACTAATACTAATATTATTACCATCACTATTACTATTAATACTACTGCTGCTGCTACTACTACTACTACTACTAATACTACTACTACTACTTCTAATACTTCGACTAGTACTAATACCGCTACTACTACTATTTCTACTACTATTACTACTACTACTACTACTACTATTATTTTTGCCACCACTACTATTTCTACTACTGCTCCTACTACAACTCCAACTACTACTCCTACTTCTACTCCTACTACTACTCCTACAACTGCTACTACTACTGTTACTTCTACTACTCCAACTATTGCTACTACTACTATTACTACTACTATTATCACTGCTTCCCCTATTCCTATTACTACTCCTACTGCTACTACTACTAGTATAACTACTATTACTACTACTATTACAACTGCCAATCCTATTACTACTCCGACTATTACGCCCGTTACTACTACTAGTACTTCTACTACTTTTAGTGTTAGTAGTACTAATATAACAACAACTACTATAACGACTTCTACTACTACTACTAGTGCTACTAGTACTACTACAACAACTACTACTGCTAATTGCTACTCCTAATACGACTACTTCTTCTACCACATGTACTAGTCCCTCTACAACAACAACAACTACTACTACTACTACTACTACTACTACTACTACTACATCTATTGCTACTACTACTACCACTACTACTACTAATAATAATAGTAATAATACAAATACTACTACTACTACTACTTCTACTAATACTACTACTACCACTACTACAACTACTATGACTACTACGACTACTACTACTGGCCTACAACTACAACTACAACTACTAGTACTATTTTTTCTCTTATTACTTCTACTACTACTACCAAAACACTACTACTACTACTACGACGACTACTACTATTTCTACGACTACTACATCTGCTACTACAACTACTTCTTCAACGAGTAATACTACTCCTACTACTATTGCTACTGCTCCTACTACTATAACCACTACTCCTATAACTACAACTACTACTACTTATAATACTACTACTACCACTGTTACTAGGACTACTACTACCACTGCTACTTTTGCTACAACTACTACTGCTAGTACTTCTGGTATTACTACAGCTACTTCTACTACTACTACAACTGCAAAGTGTACTACTACAACAACTATTACTATAACTACTACTACCGCTATTACATTTACCACGACTACTATAACAAGTGCTACTACAACTACTACTACTACAGCAACAATAACTACTACTGCTACTATTATTACTGTTCTTGCTACTCCTACTACTACAAAAACTACTACAATAACAACGATTACAAATATTACAACTGCTTCTACTATTACTACTATTACTACTACTACTACTACTATTACTACTACTACTACTACTACTACTACTACGGCTACTAATTTTACTACTACAACCACAACTATGACTACTACAACTACTGCTACTACTTCCACTACTACAACTATAGCTACTACTACTACTGCTCCAACAACAACAACTATAACAACAACTACTACTACTTCTACTACTACTACTTGTAGTACTGATATTATTACAAATTCTACTACTACTACTACTAGTACTTCTACTACTACTATAACTACAACTATTACATCTACCACTACTAGTTTTACCACTGCTACCACTACTGCTGCTTCTACTTCTACTACTACCCCTACTACTCCTTCTACTACTCCTACTGCCACTACTACTCCTCCTCCTCCTCCTACTACTACCACCACCACCACTACTACCACTCCAACAACAACAACTACTACTACTAGTACTACTACTACTAGTACTAATACTACTACTACTTCTACTACTATCCCTACTAGTACTTCAGCTACTACACTATGTCTAAATAAAATACCTACTACTTGTACTACTAATACTGCTGCTACTGCTTCTACTCCTACGACTACTACTTCAACTACTACTACTAGTGCTACTTCTACTACTGCTACTAGTCTTACCACTACATCTGCTACTACTACTGCTGTTACTGCTCTTGAGGCAACTATAACTCTTAGACCAACAACTACTACTCCTATTACTACTACTACTACTACTACTACTACTACTACTACTATTACTACTGCTACTACTACTACTGCTGATACAACTACTGCTGCTGCAACTACTACTACTACCACTATAGGTACTACTTCTACTGCAACTACTGCTACTGCTACTACTACTACAACAACAACTACCAGTACTACTATTAGTGCTAGTACTACTACTGCCCCTACTACAACTACAATTAGCAATACTCCAACTCCAACCCCCACTCCTACTACTATACCTACTCCATCTAGTAGTAGTAGTAGTGGGAGATGTAGAAGTAGTAGTAGTAGTAGTAGTAGTAGTAACAACAGTAGCAACAACAATAGAAGCCGCGAAACAGTAGCAAAGTAGTAGTAGAAGCAGCAGAACTAGGAGCAACAGTAGTAGTTGTTGAAGTAGCAGCAGTAGTTGTTGTAGTAGTCGTAGTGGCAACAACAGTAGTAGTAGTAGTAGCAGCTGCTGCAATAGAACTAGTTGTAGTGGTAGTAGTAGTTGTAGTAGAAGTAGTAGTAGTAGAAGTAGACAAAGTAGTTGAAGGAGTAGTAGGACTTGCAGTTGTAGTAGTAGTGGCAGTAGTAGTATCACTAGCAATAGCAGTAGTAGTAGCCGCGACCTTAGTTGTAGTAGTTGCTTCGGTAGTAATAGTAGTAGTAGTTGCAGTACTAGTAGAAGTAGTAGCAACAGCAATAGTTGTAGTACTAGGAAAAGTAGTAGTAGCAGTTGCAGTTATAGAAGAAGTAGTAGCAACAGTTGTAGTAGCAGCAGTATTGGCTGTAATAGTAGTTATAGAAGTAGAAGTAGTAGCAACAGCATTCGGATTAGTAGTAGTAGTAGTAGCAGTAGTTGTTGTAGTAGTAGTTGTATTAGTAGTATTAGTAGTAGTAGGAGTAGTTGTAGTAGTAATAGGAGTAAGAGTTGGAGTAGTAGTAGTAGGAGTTGTAGTAGTAGTAGTAGTACTAGTAGGCGTAGAAATACTAGCAGAAGTAGTAGTAGGAATACTAGTATTAGTGGTAGTACTCGTTAAAGTAGTAGTGGTAGTAATAGTAGTGATAGTAGTAATAGTAGTAGTAGTAGTAGTAATAGTAAGAGTAGTTGTAGTTGTATTAGTAGTATTAGTAGTAGTAGGAGTAGTTGTAGGAGTATTAATAGGAGTATGAGTTGGAGTAGGAGTAGTAGTAGGAGTTGTAGTAGTAATAGTACTAGTAGACATAGATGTAGTAGTAGTTGTAGTAGTAGTAGACATAGAAGTAGTAGCAGAAGTAGCAGTAGGAATATTACTATTAGTGGTAGTAGTCGTTGAAGTAGTAGGATAGTACTAGTAGTGATAGTAGTAATAGCAGCAGCAGTAGTAGTAATAGCCGTAGTAGTAGCAGTAGTAGTCGCTGTTGTAGTACTAGTAGCTGTAGCTATAGTAGTTATAGCATAGAAGTAATCGCAGTAGAAGTTGTTGTTGTCGTTGTTGTTGTAGTAGTAGTAGTAGTAGCGGTCGTAGTTGAAGTAGTAGTAGGGGTCGTAGTTGAAGTAGTAGTAGAAATAATATTAGGAGTAGTAGTCGTAGTGGTAGTAGGAGTAGTTGTAGTAGTTGTAGCCGCAGTAGTAATTGGTATAGTAGTTGTTGTAGCAGCAGTAAAAGTAGTAGTAGGAGTAGCAATAGCAATAGGAGTAGTAGTTGTAGTAGTAGTAATAGCAATGGTAGTAGTAGTTGTAAAAGTAGTAGTAGTAATTGTAGTAGTAGTGTTATGGTAGTATTAGTATTAGTAGTAGTAGTAGTTGTTGTAGTAGTTGTAGTAGTGATGGTAATAGCAGTATTAGTAGTTGTTATTGTTGTTGTAGTAGTAGTAGTAGTAGTAGTTGCAGCAGTACCAGCAGCAGTAGTAGCAATAGGAGTAGTTGTCGTTGAAGTAGTAGTGGTATTAGTAGTAGTAGTGTTATAGTAGTATTAGTAGTAGTAGTAGTAGTAGTAGTAGTAGTAGTTGTTGTAGCAGCAGCAGCAGCAGTAGTAATTGTAGTATTAGTAGTAGTTGTTGTTGTTGTAGAAGTAGTATTAATAACAGTAGAAGGAATAGTAATATTAGTAGCGATAGTAGCAGCAGAAGTAGAAGCAAGAGTAGTAGTAGTGGTAGTAGTAGCGGCAGCAGTAGTAGTAGTACTAGTAGTAGTAGTTGGAGGAGTAGGGATAGTTGGAGTAGGGGTAGTAGTAGCCATAGCAATAGTTGTAGGAGTTGTGGAAGTAGGAGTACTAGCAGTAGTAGAAGGAGTACTAGTAGCAGTAGCAATGGTAGTAGCAGTAGTAGTAGAGGAAGTAGTTGTAGACATTGTAGCTGCAAAAGTAGTAGTAGCTATAGTAATCGTAGTAGTAGTAGTAGAGGTAGTAGAAATAGTTGTTGTAGTAGCAGCATTTGTAGCAACAGTAGTAGTAGTATTAGTAGCAGTTGTAGATGCAATAGTAGTGGCTGAAGTAGTTGTTGTAGTCGTAGTAGCGGCAATACTAGAGCTGTTATAGCGGCACTACTAGTAGTAGTGGTGGTAGTAGTAGCAATAGTAGTGGTGGTGGTAACAGTAGTAGCAATAGTAGCTATAGTAGATGTAGTAGCCGTAGTTGTAGTAGTAGCAGTAGCATTAGCAGTAGATACAGCAGTAGTTGCAGTAGCAGTAGTGGCAGCAGTAGTAGCAGTGGCAATAGCAGCAGTAGTAAAAGTAGTAGCAGTAATAGTAGTAGCGGTAGCGGTAGTAGCAACAGTAGCATTAGTGGTAATAGAAGTAGTAGCAGAAGTAGCAGTAGAAAAAGTAGTAGTCATAGAAGTTGTAGTGTAGTGGTAGTAGCCGTAGTAGTTGTAGTAGTAGTAGAAGTAGTAGTTGTAGCAGTAGTAGTGGCTGCAGTAATAGTATTCACCGTAGTACTAATAGTAATCGTAGTAGATGCATTATTAGTAGTAGCAGTAGTAACTGTAGTACTAGTAGTAGATGTAGTAGAAGCAGTAGTCGTCATAGTCGCCGAAGTAGAAGTAGCAGTGGTAGTAGGAGGAGAAGTGGTAGTTGCAGTAGTAGTAGCAGCAGTCATAGTAGAAGTAGTAGTATTTGTAGCTGTAGTAGTAGTAGCATCCGCAGTAGTAGCTGTAGTAGCAGTCGTAGTAGTAGTAGCAGCAAATGTAGCAATAGTAGTATTAGTCATAGCGGTAGTAGCAGTAGTTCTAGCAGCAGCAGTAGTAGTAGCGGAAGTAGTAGCAGTAGTAGCAGTAGCAGTAGTAGCAGTAGTAGCAGTAGTAGTCATAATAGCAATAGCAGTACTCACAATAATAGTAATAGTAGTATAAGTCATAGTAGTAGTAGTAGTACTAGTAGCAAAAATAGCTGTAGTGGTAGCAGTAGTAGTAGAAGCAGAAGTGGTGGCAGTAGTACAAGTAGTAGTCGTAGTAGGAGTAATAGTAGTAGTAGTGGTAGGAGGAGGAGGAGGAGGAGGAGGATGAGGAGGAGGAGGAGGAGGAATAGTAGTAGTACTAGCTATAGTAGAAGTAGCAGCAGCAGTAGTAGTAATAGCAAAAGTAGTGCCCGTAGTGCCAGTAGTGGTAGAAGTAGAAGCTGTGGCTATAGTAGTGGTAGTAGTAGAAGTAGCAGTAATAGTAGTAGGCGAAGTAGAAGTAGTAGTAGTAGTACCAACAGCAGCAACAACAATAGAAGCAGCAACTGCAGCAACCATAGTAGTAATAGTAGTACGGGAGAACTAGAAGCCGCAGCAATAGAAGTAGTAGAAGCAACAACAGTAGCAGTAGTAGTTGTAGTAGTGATAGTAGCAACTATTGCAACAACAGCCGTAGTAGTAGAAGCAACAGTAGTAGCAGTAGTAGTTGTAGTAGTGATAGTAGCAACTGCTGCGACAGCACCCATAGTAGTAGAAGCACCAGGTTTAACAGTAGAAGTTGTAGTAGTAGTTGTTGTTGTAGTAGTTGTTGTTATAGTAGTAGAGATTGTAAAAGCAATAGTAATCGTAGGAGTTGTAGTAGTAGCAGTAGTAGTAGTTCTAGGAGAAGTAGTTGGAATAGTTGTAGTAGCAACAGGGAAAGTTGTATTAGTTCTACTGCTACTATTACTTGTACAACTGTAGCTGTAATTGCTACTACTTTTTCTTCTTCTACTACTACTACTATTTCTCCTACTAATGTTACTACTACTGCTACTACTTGTACAGTTACTACTACTACTACTATTACTCCTGGTACTATTGCTACTAATGCTACTACAACAATGCCTACTTCTGGTACAACTGCTGCTACTACTACTACTGCTACTACTACTGCTACTATTACTGCTACTACTGCTACTGCTGCTACTACTACTACTTATACTGCTACTACTACCACTGCGACTATAACTACTATTGCTACTTCTACTTCTACTTGTACTATTGCAGCCACTATAATTACCACTACGACTACTGCTACTGCTACTTAAACTACTACTACTACTACTTTTACTTGTACTACTACTACTGCTGCTGCTATTGCCACTATTCCTACTACAACTACTACGCCTACTACTGCAAATACGCTACTACTATGACTACTGCTACTATGGCTACTGCTGCAAATACACTAGTACTATGACTATTACTACTACTACAACTGCGACTTCTATTACTACTACTGCTACTGCCCCAACAACTATAGCTATTTCTACTACAACTACAACTACAACTACTACTGCTGCTACTACTACTTCTATTGTTACTCTGACTACTACTATTGGTACTACTACTACTACTACTACTACTACTACTACTGCAACTATGACTACTACTACTACTGCTACTACTATGACTGCTACTACTACAACAACTACTATTACCGCAACTATGATTGCTATTACAACTGTTGCTACTACTGCTACTACTACGATTACTACTACTTCTCCAACTATTTCTACTACAGCTTCTACAACTGTTGCTACTAGTGCGACAACTACTACTTCTACTACTACGACTACTTCTTAAACTACTAGCGCTACTGCTGCAACTACTAACACTACTGCTGTTGCTGCTGTTGCTTCTATTGCCACTCTTGCTACTACTCCAACTATAACTACTTCTAATGCTAGTACTGCAACTACTACTACGGCTGCTACTACGATTATCGCTACTACTACTACTACTCTAACTACTATTACTATGGCTACTATGACTACTGCTACTACTACTACTGCTACCACTATTGCTGCTCCTCCTCCTTCGTTTACTATTGCTACTGGTGCTACACCTACAACTACAGCTGCAGCAGGGGCCACTACTTCTACTACTAATACTACTAATTCTGCTACTGTTTCAACTACTACTAATCCTACTTTTACTACTACTACTAATACAACTACAACTACTACAACTATTACTACTACTACTACTACAACTACTACAACAACTACTGCTGCTACTACAACTATTGCTACCACTACTATTGTACTGGTACTACTACTACTATGGCAACAACAACAACAACTGCAACTCCTATCGCTACGACTACTACTGCTGCTGCTATTGCTTCTACTACTGCTACAACAGCCACTACTACTACTACTGGTTTTTTTAGTGCTTTTGCTAATCCTACTGCTGGTATTCCTACTACTGCTACTGCTACTTCTACTTCTATTATGACTACTATAACTACTACTGCTACTACTGCTACTGCATCTACTAATACTGCAATTGCTACTGTTGCATCAGCTACTACTACTCCTACTTCAACTATTGCTACCGCAACTAATGCTACTTTTGCTACCACTAATGACACTGCAACTACAACTACAGCTACTTTGCCTACAGCTACTGCTACAACTGCTATAGTTACTGTTCCTACTACTTTCAGTACTACTACAGCAACTACTACTACCACTGCTACATCTACTACTGCTGATACTACTGCTGCTATTACTACAACAACTATTGCTACTGCTACTGCTACCAGAGCTACTACTACTGCCACTTCTGCAACTGTTACTACTACTGCTACTTCTACTGCTATTGCTACAGCTACTATTCCTACTACTTCCACTACTACTACAACTACTGCGACTACAACACTACATCTAATACGATTGTTGCTGCTACTACTACAACTACTGCTATTACTGCTACTACTACTGCTACTATTGCTAGTACTACAACAACTGCTACTACTTCCACTATTACTACTATTGCTAGTACTACTCCTATTATTGGCACTATTACTACTGCTGCAGTTACTACTTCTACTATTACAACAACTACTACTACTACTCCTACTACCAGTACTACTACTACCTATATAGCTACTACTACTACCACTACTACCACTACTACAGCTACTTCTCCTCCAACTACTGTTGTTGCTACTCTTCCTTTGCCTCCTACTAATTCTACTACTACTGCAAATAAAAACTCGTATTTCTACTACTACTACTACTGTTGTTGTTGCTGCTGCTACTGCTACAACTACCCCTACTACTACTACTACCATTGCAACTTCTACTACTACTGCTACTACTAATACTACTACTATTTCTATTACTACTGCTACTAATGCTACTACTACTAGTGCAACTAGTACTATTGCAACAAATACTACTACAACTACTACTAATAATGCTGCTGCCGCTACTACTACTATAGCTACTACTGTTACTATTACTACTACTACTGCAACTACTACAACAACTTTTGCAACTACTACTACTACTACTACTATAACTACTACTACTATCGTAGCTATTGCCACTACTACCACAACTACTACTACAACTACAACTACTCCAACTGCTACTACTACTACTGCGACTACTACAACAACTACTACTCCTGCTCTTACTGCTACAACTGCGACTATTACCACCAGCACAACTGCAACTACTACTGCTACTACTGCGACAATTGGTACAACTACTACTACTACAATGACTATGACAATGGCTACTATTGCTTCTACTACTTCCGCTGCCATGACTACCCTACAGTGGCTACCATGACTACTATAACTACTGCTACTTCTACCACAACTACTGCTACTATAACGACCACTACTGCTACTAATGCTACTATTACTACTACTACTAATACTACTATTGTGACTACTTGTACCGATTGTAATATAGCCGCTACTACTTCTACTACCACTACTGCTACTACTACTACTACTACTACTACTTCTCATACCACTTCAACTAGAACAACAACAACTATAGCTACTATTACTACTGCAACTACTACTACTACTCCTCCTCCTCCTACTACTGCTACTACTACTACTATTTCTATTACTACTACAACTACTACGACTACTCCTACTACTACTACTACTACAGCTCATCCTACTACTACTACTACTACTACTACTACTACTACTACTATTATTACTACTTCAACTACAACTACTACAACTACAACTACTACGACTCCTACAACTACTACTACTACTACTACTACTATTACTACTACTACTACTACTGCAAGTGTTACTACTACAATTACTACTACTACTACTGCAACTACCCCAACTACTACTATTACTACTACTACTGCTGCTACTACTTCAACTACTACTCCCACTACTACTACTACTACGATTACTCCTACTCCAACTACTACTATACTGTTGCTACTACTACTGGCCCACCTCCTCCACCACCTCCTCCTCCTCCTACTACTACTCCTACAGCAACTACCACTACTACTACTACTTCTACTACTACTACTACTACTACTATGACTACTCCTACTACTATAATTACTACAGCTATTACTACAACAACTGCAACTATTGCTACTATTCCTCCATCTATTATTGCTGCTACTGCTGCTACTACTACTATTGCAACTCCTACTGCTATTACAACTCCTACAACTACTATTAGTACAATTATTGCCGCTATTGCTACTATAAATAATGCCATTACTACTACCACTACCGCTACTACGGCTACTAGTACTACTACTACTACTGCTGCTACTGCTACTACTACTATTACGACTAGCTCTGCCGCTGCTATTACGATTAGTACAACTACTACTACAACTGCTGCTACTACTATTAGTGTTGCTACTGCTACTACTGCTACAACTACTACTATTACTAGTACTATAACTATGCTACTACAACTACCACTATGATAACTTTAGCTACTACTACTACAATGGCTACTACTACTACAACTACCACTCTTACTACAACTGCTACTACTACTTTTACTACTACTATTATTGCTACTACGACTACTCTTCCCACACCCTACTACTGTTATTAGTACTACTGCTCCTACTACGACTTATATTGCTGCTACTTTTCCTGCAATAACTACTACTAGTACTACTATTGGTACAACTACTGCTACTACAACTTCTCCTATTGCTACTACTACAACAGCTACTACTACTGCTATTGCTACTACCACTTCTCGTGGAGCTACCACTATAGCTACTGCTACTATTACTTCTGCTTCTGCTTCTGCTACTACTACCACTACGGCAACTAATACTACTACTACTAATACCACTGTTGCTGCTGCTACTGCTGCTAATACTCCACTAATGCTACTATGACTGCAAGTACTGTTGCTACTACTGCTGCTACCACTACTGTTGTTACTACTACTACTGCTACTGCTAATAGCACATCTAATACTACAACAACTGCTCGTATGACTGCTACTGCTGCTACTACTACTACTACTACTACTGCTACTGTTACAACTACTGCCACAACTACTACTGCTGCTGCTACTACTACTGCTACATCTACACTACAGCTAATACTACTGCCACTGTTACTAAGACTGCTACTATTACAATTACTACTACTAGTTTGAGTACTACTCCTCCTCCTCCTCCTCCTCCTACTACTTCTACTACTACTAATGCTACTGCTGCTATATCTGCTACTATACTATTGCTACTACTTTTACAACTAATACCACTATTACTGTTACTACCACTGCTACTGCTTTTGCTACTACTACTTCTACTGCTACTATTGCTACTACAACTACTACCACTACTGCTACAACTAGTACTGCTACTAGTACAACTACTACTACAAGTACTAGTACTAGTCCTCCTACAACTACTACTATTACTGCTGCTACTGCTGCTACTATTGCTACTACTACTCTTGCTACTAAAAATACTTCTCCTAATACTACTACTACTGCTACTACTGCTACTGCTACTACTACCGCTACTACTACTACTGCCACTACTCCTCCTACGACTACTACAACAACTCCTCCTACAACTCCGAATACTGCTATTGCTGCTACAACACTTACTACTGCTGCTACTGGTAGTACTGCTACTATTACTAAAATAGCTGCTGCTACTGCTGGTACTACAGCTAATAATACTGGTAGTTCTGCTACTAAAATTGCTACTATTACTACTACTAATAGTACTACTACTACTCCTGCTGTTGCTGCTAATACTGCTTTTGCTACTCATACAACAATTACTACTACACCTACTACTAATACTACTGCTACTGCAGCTCCTACTACTCATCCTACTCCTACCTCTACGCCTACTACTACTACTACTACTACTACTACTTTTGTTACAGCTACTACAACAACGACTAGTTCTACTACAAGGACAACTTCTACTACTGCTAATGCTACTACTACTACGACTAGTAGTACTATGGCTACCACAACAACTACTCCTACTATTACTACTACCAATACTACTCCTAATACTCCTACTTCAACTACCACTATTACTACTACTACAACTATAGCTCCAACTACTACTAGAACTTTTACTACTACTGTTAGTTATTACTATTGCTGCTACTACTACTATTACTACAATAACTACTACTACTACAATTGCTATTACTTCTACTACGACTACAACTCCTATTGCTACTATTACTACTACTAATACTACTACTCCTCCTCCTACTACTACTGCTATCACAACTTCTGCTATTGCTACTACTACTACTACTATTACTACAACTCTTGCTGCTACTTCTACTATAACTACTATTACTACTACTACTACTACTACTACTTCTTCTGCTACTTCTCCTACTATTACTCCGGCTACTACTACTACTTCCACTGCTACACCTACTATTATTCCTACTACTACTACTATGATTCTTACTACTACTACTACTGCTGCTATTACTACTGCTCCTCCTACTTCCACTGCGACTACTATTACCCCGACTACTACTTCAACAGCTACTACTACTACTTCTACAACTACTACTACTACTAATACAATTACCACTTCTGCTACAACTACTATTATGCCTATTGCAACTTCTGCGCAACAACAACAGCTACTGCTACTATTAGTACAATTTATAGGACTGCTACAACTACAACTACAACAACAACAATAATAACTACTAAGGCTACTACTAATACTAGTACTACAAGCAATAGTAGAAGTACTACTACTACTACGACTTGTAGAACTTTTATAACCATAACAACAACAACAATAACTACTAATACTACTACTAATACTACTAGTACAAGTAGTACTTCTACTTGTACTAATACTTTTACCACAACAACAACTACTACTACTAGTACTACTGCTGCTCGTCCTCCTCCTCCTCCTAATATTAAAACTACAACTACTACTCTGACTACAACTACTAATATTTCTTCTACTACAATTGTTACTACTACAACTAATACTACAACTAATGCTACAGCTTCTACTACTACTACTACTACTACTACTGCTGCTGCTACTACTACTATTGCTACTTCTACTTCTACTCCTACTACTGCTCCTACTACAACTACTACAACTACTACTACAACTATAACTACTATTGCTCCAACTGCGACTGCTGCTTTCACAACTACTGCTACTACTACAATGACTACTACTACTAGTACTAGTACTACTACCCCTATTACTACTACTGCAACTACTACTACTATGTCTACTACTACTACTACTCCTCCTCCTCCTACTGCTGCTGCTACTACTAGTACTATTACTGCTACACCTACAACTGCTTTTACTATTGCTATGGCTACTATTTCTCCTACTACTACTAATACTACTACTACTACTCTAACTACCAGTTCGACTATTACTGCTACTGCTACAACAACAATAACTACTACTACTATTAGTACTGCTCCTACTCCAACTCCTACTCCTACTATTATTCCAACTAGAATTTCTGCTAATACTACCACTACAACAACTATAACTACTACAACTACTACACCAAATATTGTTGCTTCTACTACTACTCCTGCAGCTACCACTGCTACTACTGCTACTACTTCTCCTACTATTACTACTTCTGTTACAACTACTACTGCTACCACTAGAACTGCAACTACAACTTTACTATTGTCGATTCCGCTGCTACTACAGCTGCTACTGCTACTACTTCTACTACTACTAGTAGTACTACTGGCTCTGCTGCGAAGCTTCTACTAACACTACAACCACTGCTACTATGACTGCTGCTGCTACTACTACTACTAGTCCTACTGCTACTATTGCTACTATTACAATTACTACTACTAGTTCGAGCACTACTCCTCATCTTCCTAGTACTACTACTACTGCTGCTACTACTACTACTACTACTACTACTTTTGCTACTACTACTATTGCTACTGCTACTACTACTGCTAATACTACTATTACTACTGCTTCGACTACTACTGCTTCTGCTACTACTACTCCTACTACTGCTGCTTCTGCTACAACTTCTCCTACTACTACTATTACTACTGCAACTACTACCTCTATTACTGCAACTAGTACAGCTACTAGTACAACAGCTACTACTAGTACTAGTACTAATCCTCCTACGACTACTACTGTTACTGATGCAACTACTGCTACGCCTACAGCAACTTCAACAATAACAACAACAACAACAATAATCGCTACTACTACTATTACTACTACTACGACGACTACTACTACTACTACTTCAACTTGTAGAACCGCTACTAGTATAATAACAACAATAATAACTACTAATACTATTACTACAAGAAGTAGTAGTAGTAGTAGTAGTACAACTTGTAGAACTTGTACTTCTATAACAACAACAATAATAACTACAAATACAAATACTAATACTACTATTAAGTAATACTACAAGTACTATAACAACAACAACAACAACTGTTGCTACTACTCCTAATACGCATCTACAACTACTACTCAGACTAGAACTAGTTCTACTTTTCCAGCTACTACTAATATTTCTTCTACTACTATTGTTACTTCTACAACTAATGCTACCACCACCACCACCACTACTACTACTACAACTATTATTATTGCTACTTCTAGTCTGACTACTGCGCCTACTACTACTACTACAACTACTACTACAACTATACCTACTATTGCTACAACTACGATTGCTGCTACCACAACTATTGCTACTACTGCTACTACCACTACAACTACTACTATTATAATTGTTACTACTAATACTACTACTATTCCTATTACAACAACTACTACGACTGCAACTACTACGTTTGCATCTGTAGCTGTTGCCGCAACTACTAAAACTAGTACTACTTCTACTACTCTTCCTCCCACTCGTACTACAACAACTACTTCTCCTATTACTACTACTACAACTATCCCTAATCCAACCACTATGACTCCTACAACTACAACTAATCCTACTCCTACACCAACTACTAATACTACTACTACTCCTAGTGCTACTATTACTACTACTACTACTCTTAGTACTACTATTACAACTACTATTAATACTACTACAACTGCTATTGCTACTACTATTACTAC